>CM014277.1:7287620-7301107 GCA_004135705.1 Alloteropsis semialata | reverse complement strand
CAAAAACACTAATCAGAAGAAGCCGGATCGAGGGGTGTCCATGACCGAGGACGCGGCTATATGTATAGTTTTAACTCTGCAGAGTGTGTACACCTGGTCCCACCCGGGCTGCGAGCTGGTGGCCGCCAACTCGAGACGCAACCCACAACCATGACTTCCTAGCCAGAACGGTACCATCCTGCTTTCCCGGGCTTGGGACCCAGAACTGTGAGTCTCTAGCCTGGCCACCGTGGTGTCGAGAGTCTCGGAAACAAAGGGCTGTGAGACAGCCGGGCTTCGGTGGCGCCACCGGTGAGCCCAATCCTAGCACACTGCTCCACAGAAATGGTACCGCCCAACTAGAAATGGCTGGAATCCTCCCCTTCTGAGGATAAGTGGTGTGCACGTTTGACAAAGTCCCGTCACCAGGTCCAACTGACTCAGCCTAAGCTAGAGCAAGCAATCCTCCAAACTGGGCCGTCCGACTCCGCGGTACGCCAGTCTACCCATTACAGGTAACATCCTCCAGCTCCTCCAAAGTAACCACAACAATGTACCCGCCACAGGTACTCCGTAGGAAGTGCCCAACACACTTCCCGAGCCCCGACCAGAAGGTCGGTTAATGTCTGCTCACTCCAGCCGGGGGTTCGAAACTCTTCAGTTTTATCCCACCCCAAAACTCACGCCAAGATGATCAAGATCACAGCTAATCCCACACATGCAAGCATAGCACAAGTATAACAGTGTACATAGGTAAACAAGGATATCGGGTAATCATCAAAGGCTATGCATGGGTTTAACATCATCATCATGAATTAAAGCGCTAGCAATTCTAATAGCAATGCCTAATAGGATTCAAAGTCGGAATGGGCGTGAACCTGGAGCAAGGTCCTTCACTTTCACTTTGTTGATGAAGTCACGATCGTCGTGGTCGTAGTCGACGTAGTCGTCCAAGTCTTCCGAGGGTCCTAATATTCGGATAACAAAACGATAAGCTAGTTGCAAATAAACTCCAAATGAGAACCAAAGAAGAGCCAAAAGCATTCAACTCCTACACTAACGCGTAGGTCATGATTTTAGAAGAATTATGAAACTGATTTCGTAATTTTCTGAGCTAGGATCAATTTATTATGAATTTTCTTAGATAAAACCTATTTCTGAAATTCCGAAAAAGAAAAAGAAAAGGGCAGACACGTGGCAGCCTGAGGAGGTGACACGTGGCAGGATGACGTCATCATGACGTCAGCAGCGGGGTCCGCCTCTGATGACATCAGCGTTGACCAAGTCAACGGTCAGCGTTGACTGGGTCAACAGGTCAGCGGGGTCAGCTGTCAGTGGGACCCGCACGTCAGTGACACAGAGACAATGACATGTGGGCCCAGGCAGGTCAGAATTCGTCACAGGCTGAAAGAGGAGAGGCTGATGGGCCGGATCGATGTCGGCCCACGACCGGGTGGTGCTCAGAAATCGTTCTTGGGTTTAAGGAGTTAGGGGCCTCACGGGACATTGAAGAATCGGCCCATGGCCAGCATTTCTCGGCAAGGAGAGAGGTGGGGGTCGCGGGCCCATACGTCAGTGAGGTGGAGAGATTGGCAGGTGGGGTCCGCGCGTCATAGAGAGGGATGTTGGCGCCGGGATCTTCTGCGAATGTTGTGGCCAAGCCCTCGTGTGGTCCGTCGTGTGGCCTCGCCGGGCTTCAGAGCGGCTCGACGCAGAACAGAACGGCGGCGAGCGCAGGGCGTCGTGCAGAGCAGCCAAGTGCGTGCGTGAGTACAAGCGTGGGCAACAGCGACGAGAAGACCATGAGTGGCTCGAGCGGCGGTGCTCAGGGCGGAGCTCCGGGCGACGGCGGCTTCAACACTGCGGCGACGGCGAACATGGTAGAGCGGATCAGAGAGAGAAGGGCGCGTGCATGTATACGAAGCAGAGAGGCGGCGAGGTAGTGGAGATGCAAAAAGACATCGGGGGCGTGTGCGGCGAGGTCGCGTGAACGCAGAGAGCGGAAGAGAGAGGGGAGCAGGAGCAGCGGCGCGACGAGGTGGATCCGATGAGCAGGATGAGGAAGAGAGGCGTGAGAGAGTAGTTGAGAGAGATGCGCGCGCGGTGGTCCTGCAGAAAACGAAGACGGCTCGAAGGCCGGACAGGCAGAACAAGCAGAGTGCAGCTCCACAACCATCCATGGCGGTCATCAGAACAGATCAGAGCAGAGCACTCCCAGACGGCAAGAGAGAGGAGAGATGCGGACGGAGAGGATGCTCACGGTGGGGCGAAGGCGAAGGCGAAGGCGTGGCCGAGCTCGACGATGTCCTCGTGGTACGGCTTGACAACGCGGCGACGATGGCGCTCCGGGCAGCGATTCCCGACGCGGTGAAGCTCCTCCGCTCGATTCCTTCTACCAGAAGCTTCTCCAACACCTCTTGCTCCTCCTCCCTCCTTCAATTGGCCGGCGGTGAGCTGGAGCAGGGCTTCCGCCCGAGCAGAGATTGGGAAACGGAGAGGAGAGAAGGGGGAGATTATATAGAGAGTGATTGCGTGAGCGAGAGGGAAAGAGCTGGGACACAGGCTGGAGCGGGGCAGGTGCCGTGGGCGCACGGCTTGCTTGGCGCAGGGGAAAGAAAGGGCGCGTGCGAGAGGAGCGGTGATGGCGTGCGGCATCCGCTTCTGTTTTCCCATCACGCATATCGCAGGCGAGCGCGATGGGGAAGAGAAACAGGGGCAGCGGTGGCTGGGCTGGGCCGCGTGTTGGGCCGAAAGGCAAGGCCGCGCGGTGGGAAAAGAATAGAGAGAGAAGAAGGGATTGGGCCGGGTTGTTTCCAGAGTTTGGATGGTTTGGGTCCAAGAAGGATTTGTCAGCAATTGAATTTGTATTTGAAATTGAATTTCAAATACCAATTCACACACAACAATATGAAACCAAACAAAAGCCAAATCACACAAACAATTAATTTCCCTATTTACAATTAAAAGCACAATTTATTTACTAAGAGTTTATTAGAGGAGAGAGAGATCACACTTCTAGGTTTAAGCAAAACAATTCAAACAAAAATTTTTAAATCCACAATTTTCAACACGGAATGTTACAGCAGTACAGTCAAGCTCACAGTCAACTCAATAAGCGAAGCTAAGAAACAAACAACAGAGCGAAATCAAGTACCTTCAGATTCCCGATGCAAAGAGCTGACTAAAGATGGTGCGCAAAAGCTTCGGATGAGCACGATGAAAAGTCTCTCGCACGATGAAAGCGATAGGAAGACGGTAGGCCCTGGCACGTATATATAAGCGGGGCCTACCCCCTTGCTGCCATTGGAACCCTAACAGGCCAGCTAAAGTGGGCTGGGCCACCAGAGAAGCAGCGCAGTCCACGAGGGCCCAGCAAGTACCTGCGCATTACAAGGACAAGTGAATAAGAGAGAGAGAGAGAGAGAATCAGCCACCTTTGGCGGGTAGGACAGGAGGCGTTCTCCGAGCGGCATCGAAGGTTCCTCCAAGGTTGACGGTTCGGCCAAGAGCTTGGCCCTACTCGCCAAGGGGCTACTGTTGGGGGAGTAACTTTCGGTGACAAATGGTACCTTCGGAGATTGACCGAAGGTCAACAGTTTTTGTGTGCCTTTGATAAGTCTCTATGTTAGCATGAAATCTACAGCTTCGGGTGGCACCTTCGGTGTCCAGCCAAAGGTCGTTGACTTCATGTACCTTCGGTATGCTACGTTTTGCAGGGCGACCGAGGCTGTGAAGTGGGAACCAACCGGGGGCGCCCAAAGCGACCTTCGGAGGAGGCGGGGCCTTCTAGGCAGATCACAGAGGACACCCTCGAGGAAGCCAAAGGTAGACCCTTCGTCTGTACGAAGGGTTCATCGAAGACTCGGCGTTCGGTGACGACCAAAAGAACGCCGGGGCAAGGACTGCCACGTAGGACTAGAAATTGAGGATGTAAATTACTGGGGCACCTATGGATATACGGGTATATTCTATACATAAAGTAGAAAAGACCGTAATGGCATTGTAAAGTGGTGAATGTTCCTATAAATATGGGACAGCCGGACCATGATGGGACGGCTGATCCGAGGTTAATACAAACAGTTTTTGAGATTGCTTGAGCCGTTATGAAGTGTACCATATACTGTTCGCGTTCCCACCGAAGTCGTTGGTGACCGAGTCCAACCCGGGGCCGTCCTACACCCAACAGACATGGCAAACGGGTGAAGCCCATTTCCACCTATCGAACCAAATAAATTAACCGCATCAACGTATGACTTAGCCGATTACAAATTAATTGAAACCATCTATGCAGTTAACATAAATTTATCTTCCAACTAATTAGAATAAATTTGTAACAAGGATTTGAGCTAGGGATGCATATGTACACTCACAATGACATTTACATCCAACTCATTCATACAAAAAAGCTAAGCATGCATGTATACACTCACAATGCAGCTCTAAAACCTAACATCTTAATCAAAAAACGAAGGGGAACTATCTAAAATCGAGCTAGGGTTCCAATGTGCCCTTCCACAAAATGTGGCTAAATGAAGCAAATGCAATTAACAAAATCAAGGGAGGGGAGGGAGATCACCTTCCTTCACCGGGATTTGGCCGTCTTCCTCGTTGATTTGGTGAGGCACTCGCGGATCTGGAAGCAAAGGGAGCCGGCGGGCTCTCCTCTGTTCGCGCAAGAACAGAGAGGGAGGGGAGGAGATGGGCGGCCGTGGCAGCGTTAGTAGCCCAGAGAATGGCACCATATCAGTTAGCACCGTATGTATGCGTCAGGGCACCGCGGACGTTCACGCCGTATTTGTGCAGCACATCGCCGTGGGTATTGGTGCCGATATTTTCTACCGCTTCCATGCTGGAGCTGACGTGGCCTACTACGGCACCACGTCGCATGGCGTGCTGCCACCTACAAACGGCGCCGTGGTCTTTGGCACCGTGATCGGGGTCCAAATCTGAGATTCTTTCCACAGGGGTCTAAATATAAAATTCTTGCAAAAAATGGCTAAATTGTAAAAAAAACACTCAACGCTGTTAGAGTGAAGAAATTTTTGGCTATGGTGTGAGGTGGCAGCAAGACCGTATTTTGGGCATCATCATGCTGTGCAAGCCTCTAAAGTCTAACGGGTTCACACTATGATTATGTCCTTTTTTTATTGCGGAGCTCGTACCACAGTGATCAAAAGTTATGGTGATGGAGACACTGTCTATAACAATCTGGCCGAAGTCTGGCAGCACCACACATCGATTGTGACCTTTTGTCGTTAGCCTGGAGAGGGAGCCATCACAGCCGAAATATCCGTATGTCGTGCAACTGCTAGTCTGGCGCAATAGCATCGTCAAACGTGTTAATAACCGCTGCAAATACTATACTAGTATTATCTGGCACATAATTTATCTATGCATCCAGATACATTCTTATTCCTGGTACACACTGATTAGGCACAAGTTATATTAACCCGTTAGGTCGCTTGCCGCTGTTAAAATATATCGAGATGCATGGGAAGCGTGAGTACATTCTTATATTCTGGAAAATCACGGAGTCAAGTCTTGGTGATAAGGCCTAGTGGTTCGGACAATTAAAGTCGATTTATTGCCACTAGGGAATTGATAGCTACTCATTGCTTTCAAGTACGACGTTTTGATCAAAATCCGGTTAAACTTTTGAATCTTTAGCTGTTAATGGCTTTTACAATATTTAGTTTGAAAATATAAAAACGACACGCGTAGATTTGCCTTCGAAAATGCTTTTGTAATCATAAAAACTTACTAGATTGTAAAAATACATTCTAATGTAAAATAGTGGTAAAAATAGCACCTCAAAGACCATGAACGAAAATAAAACGTCACACATTTTTGACTGCAGAGAGTAGCTCTATAAATTAAGCAGTTCGTCGACGAGCATTAGCTAGCTTTGTAGCACACACTGGGATAGTCACAGCGCAGTGTTCCGCCTGATGCGAGAAGAAAGTACAAGCTAAGCGTGCATCTGAAGCTCAGTGACCTTGCCAATAATGGCTGGCGACAAGTCGGACAAGCCATGGGAGTACACCCTGCGGAAGTACGTGCTGCTGCTGGCCACCGTGGTGGCCACGCTGACTTACTCCTCGGCGTTCAGCCCGCCTGGTGGAGTGTGGCAGGACACCGACGCCGGCCACCTCGCCGGAGACCCCATTATCCGGAACACGCACTACAGCCGGTACCAGGTGTTCTTCTACTGCAACGCCACCGGGTTCGCCTCGTCGCTGGTGGTCATCATCCTCATCCTCCTCCTGTCCGTCCAGCATGAGGACATGAGTGGCGCGAGCATCTGGACATGGCGGCACACCCTCGTGCCCCTGCGGGTGGTCATGGCGCTGGACCTGCTCAGCATCTTGGGCGCCTACGCCTCCGCCACCTGCCGGGACGCGGTCACTACCACCTACAGCACGGTGCTGGTGGTTGGGGTATTCGCCTACCTCGTGGTCCAGGTGGCGCTGTCGTCGTCATCGCGGCGCAGGAGCGACCAGCAGGTCGCCGGCGGCAGCGGCGACGACGACGACGCCGCCCGCGAGGTGCTCGGCGAGCGGCCGCGTAAGGTCCTGATGCTGCTCGCGACGTTCGCGGTCAGCGTCACGTACGTGTCCGGCCTGAGCGCGCCCGGCGGCTTCTGGGACGGCTCCCAGGCGGGCCACGCCGCCGGCGACGCCGTCCTGCAGGACCGCAACCGCGCCCGCCTGGTCACCTTCTTCCTCTGCAACACCACGGCGTTCGTCGCGTCCCTGCTCATCATCCTGCTGCTCCTGGACAAGAAGCTGCGCGCCAACGCCGGCCTGCGCTCCCACGAGCTCTACGGGTGCATCGTCATCGCGCTGGTCTGCCTCATCGCCGCGTACGCCGCGGGGAGCTGCCGGGACGCCGAGACCACCGCCTACGTTGTCGTCCTGGTCGCCGTTGTTCTGGGATACATGTTGTTCCAGGTCTATTTTGCAGTAAAAGTCGTGGAAGCCACACGGAAGTCCAAGTTGTGGCAATGGCTAGTAAGCGTCTGTGCTGCAGCAACAGCAACAAGTGCCTGTTTCAGGCGACAAGCTCCCGAAAGGCATCCTGTTGAAATTGCCAGGTACGACCGCCTTCACTTGTACAGCTCAGTTCCTTCCTTTGGACGTCAACGCCAAGGAATACTGGATCTGAGTAAATTTTTAGGGAATTGCTAAGGGCCTGTTTAGTTGGACGCAAAAACTTTACGAAGACTAAACATGATCTAATTATAAAACTAATTACACGGATGGACGCGAAATCGCGAGACGAATCTATTAAGTCTAATTAATCCGTCATTAGAGATTGTTTACTGTAGCACGACATTGTCTAATTATGACCTAATTAGGCTTAATAGATTCGTCTCGCAATTTCACCTGGGGGTTATGGAATGGGTTTTGTCAGTTATCCACATTTAATACTCCTAATCCGTATCCAAACATTCAAATTTACTGTAGCGATAAAGAAAGTTGGCGAACTAAATAGGGGCTAGATCTACTACCGGATCGGAGTATTTTAGATATTTCCAACGCTTCAATTTTGGTGCCTTGGATTTGTGCCGAGATTTGTACTCTAGGAATGGTTGAATATTGTAGGTATGTCAGTCTGGGGGGGAAAAAGGATTTTAAAATTCTATGAACAAAAGTTGTGTCCATGCATGAGTCATAGACCCCCAAGCTTAATTACTAGTATTTCATTCATGTTAATCAAGCAGCATTTCAATTCAGTTTCTTTGCTTGCAATTTTCAGGGAGGAAGCTATCAATGAATCGATGGACAAGGCTCGCTCTCTCGTTCTACTGCTCGCCACTCTCGCAACCAGCGTGACCTACCAAGCAGGGCTGGTCCCACCAGGCGACGTCTGGCAGGACGACGGCGACGGCCACCTGGCCGGCGACCCGATACTCCTAACGACGCACCCTAGGCGGTACAAGGCATTCTACTACTGCAACTCGACCGCTTTCATGGCGTCCCTGGCCGCCATCGTCCTCGTCCAGCGGAGGTCCGCGCTCAAGCGCCACACGCTGGAGGCAGCCATGATCCTCGACCTCTTCGGCCTCATGGGCGCGTACGCCGCCGGGAGCTGCCGGGACGTGAGCACCTCCATCTACGTTGTGGCCCTGGCCGGCGGCGTCATGGTCTACGTGGTGATCCACGTCATCTTCTTCACGCTCGACCACGGGGAGAGGATCGCCGGGCGGCCGCAGGACGACGACGTCTCGGTCGAGAAGAGGCGCAAGCGGCTGCTCCTCTTCGCTATCCTGGCCGCCACCATCACCTACCAGGCCGGGCTGACCCCGCCGAGCGGCTTCTGGCCCAAGGACGACGACCAGGGCCACCGCGCTGGCGAGCCGGTGCTCCTCTCCAACTACCCACGCCGCTACAAGGCCTTCTTCTACAGCAACTCGCTGAGCTTCATGTCGGCCGTCGCCCACATCATACTGCTCGTGAACCCGAACCTGTACCGGCCGGCGATACGAAGCTACGCGCTCTCCGTCTGCACGGCGGTCGGCCTGCTGGGTCTCGTCGGCGCCTACGCCGCCGGGAGCACGCAGCATCTCAAGACGTCGATATATATATTCGTGTTGGCGTTTCTGGTGATCCTGTTGGTGGCCGTGCTTTTCGTAGTAGCAGGAAGGAAGAAAGGGAAGAACAAGGGGAAGGCCACCAGCAACGTCTCTGACGAGTCGCCCGCCGTTGAAGCGGGCGGTGCCGGCACCGGAGGAGGGAACCCGGTGGCCTCCGGCGCTGGAGGAGCAGAGGTCGACGAAGCTAGGGCGAAGAAGAGACACGCCAAGTGCAAATACCTGATGCTGCTGGGCATCCTGATGGCGAGCGTGACCTACCAGGCGGGGCTCGACCCGCCGGGCGGCGTGTGGCAGAGCGACGGCGACGGGCACGCCGCCGGCGACCCAATGCTCCGCACCAACCGGAGGCTCCGTTACCTCTTCTTCTTCCACTGCAACACCACCTCCTTCGTGGCGTCCGTCGTCGTCGTCGTCCTGCTGCTGCCCCGGCAGCTGATGGACATCGGCTGGTGGCTCACGGTGACCAACGCGACCATCGTGGTCAACCTCTTCGGCCTCCTCGGCGCGCACGCCGCTGGCTCCAGCAGGGGGTGGGAGACGTCCGGGTACATCGTCGCCATGATCGTCGCCGCGCTGGCCTTCGTCTTCGTGCACGCGCTTACGTCGTGCTTCGGCAGGACGCGAGGACCAAGGAGCTCGAGCCATCTGCCGGCTGGGGACGTGCCTCCTCAGCTCAAGGAACCCGGAGGCATTGGGCGTCGTCAGCCACTAGAAGTTTCGGTGTGACCAGGATATGCTCGCTGCCAGAGTGGTCAGTCTATCTCAGAGTATGGCTTTTCCAGCTGCACGCAGTTTATCTTTGTTTGTATCTGTATAATTTTTGGTTTATGTACCTAGTATCCTTATTGTATTTGGATTGCAACCAATATCATAATACTGGTATGTTGGATTGTACTTTAGTTTGCGGTGACATAAGAGTGCATGAAATGGGTCTCGTGCCATGGACGGACATTGGAAAAATACAAACATATACAAGTCACGCAGATCTCTATCTCTTCTCAACAGCTACTAAAACGACCGAGATGTAATGTGTCAACACCCCCGTGCGTCCACCCTCCCCCACGTGTCCCCTCGGCATGCATCTGCTCGGCCTGGTTCGGGCGGCCGGTGGCCGGCGGCTGGCGGACTTCGGGGCCGCGGCCGGCTCCGACTGGCGGCCGACCAGCTGGATCCGGGCTCCTGTGGCCGGATCTGGTGGTGGCGGTCGGAGGATGGCGCACTACTTAAAAAAAAATATTTGTAAGAGTCAGAGGTTTTTTTAGGGGCGGACTAAAAAGCGACGCGCCACTACAAATGCGCGCGCTACTGTAGCTAAGGACCGTCTCTAGAAATACATTTCTAGGGGCGGGTCATGGCATGAGCCGCCCCTACAAATGCTGCCATTTCTAGGGGCGGGTCATGCCATGACCCGCCCCTAGAAATGCATGTTTGTAATTTTTCAATTGAAATTTGAGATTTTTCAAAAGACCTCGGATGGAGAAACAGTCAAAATGAAAGTTGTAGATCACAATGAGTTATGAAACTTTGTAGTTGACAACTTTTTTATTTGAAGTCATCTTGTCAACGAAAACTAAGTTTGAATTTTCTCAAATTTGAAATTTCGTAAACAACCTCGGATGGAGAAACTACCATAATAAAACTTGTAGATTTCAAAAAGTTATGAAACTTTGTAGTTGACAACTTTTTAATTTGAAATCATTTAGGGCCTCAAACAAGCAATTTACACTCGGTTTAGTATAATATGGTAGGAACCAAAACAACATCTAGTCACAGGTGAGAGTGTGGTGCAGTGGTAGAGGAGGCTACGCGCGAGGCAGAGGTCGTGAGTTCGAATCCCACCAGCCGCGGAGCGCGCGAATTTTACGCGAAAAATTGCGAGACTTGCGATGGTTGGGGGCTTCCCATATTAAAATAAATTGTTTTTGCTATTTATTCGATTTATTTCTGGTCGGCAAAAATGAGCTTCAGGGGCGGACCATGCCATGACCCGCCCCTGGAAACCATCTTCAGGGGCGGACCATGCCATTACCCGCCCCTGGAAACACGTTTGTTGGGGCGGGCTATTAACCCGCCCCTGCAAATGGCCATTTTTAGCAGCCAAAAGCAGAGGCGGATTTTAGCGCCGCCCCTACAAACGTGTTTTTACCGGCTCTAAAACGTTTTTTTTAGTAGTGGCGGCTGGCGCCATTGACTGGCGGCGGGCGGCGGCTGCGGCCTGCCTATCCGTGCGCTCCTGCTGACGGCCGGGGCTGTGGCCTGCTCAGGCCGGCCGGTGGCTGGAGGCTGCTCTGGTCCGGCGTGCTTCGGCGTACAGGCGGGCATCTGCACGTCTGCCAGCACGGTGGTTGGTGGCCGGGGCCGTATGCCGGACCCTGCACGTGGCAGCCGGTGGTGGCTGCGGCCGGCCGGCAACGTTCCCTCACAGTTTGCGTCCTGTGAGTGGGCTGGCGCCCTGGAGGCTGCAGTGGAACAGAATCTGGGTGAAAGCTCTGCCCGGCGTCTTGCGTCGGCTGGCGGCGGTGGCAAACTGACGAAGGTCTGAATTAGGGGTACCCAATCAAGCCCTTAATCCGGGAGCTCACGATAATCCACCCCTCAAAAGCAAAAACCGAAGAACCAAATCAAAGCAGATTCTCCATGCCCCAACAACTCGGAGGCCGCCCGACGAGTCTCCGATTCGCCCGACGAGTTCTCCGCCTCCGAGCGGTTCCACGGCTCGCCCGAGGAGTTCTCCGCCTCCGAGCGGTTCCGCGGCTCGCCCGAGGAGTTCTCCGCCTCCGAGCGGCTCTCCGGTTCGCCCGGGGAGTTCTCCGCCTCCGAGGAGTCTCCGGCTCGCCCCACGTCCCGGCCCATCCAGTGCCGTACCCACTTGGTACCCGCCGCGTCAGAGCATGATGGGCGTCCGTCCTTCGCCACGGCAGCCACAGTGGCGCCCGTCTCATCCGAACAGGAACGCTACAGTCCTGAGAGAAATGCATGCGCAACACCAGGCGCCCAAGGACGATCCCAGGCGTCCATGGACGACACCTGGAACCCGAAGAGGACACCTGGAGTACCCAAAGGCCTCGAGCGAGTCAACCACGACCCGGGAACTACCCGGGAGCTTACCCGAGAAGACATCTACACCAACCACCCGGGACGTACGATCCCGGGTCCGGCGGGATGCCCACTCCGTCAACACCTGCTCCCTGTACGGCTCGACGCGCGGCGCCAGCTAAAGGCCTCGGGGGCAGTAACTCCCCTTGTAATTTTCTTTCTTTCTTACCCCCCGCTCCCTTCTCTCCTTGAGACTATAAAAGAGGACAAGGGGACACCTGTGGGGGGACAGACGGACATCAGTCGAACATTTGAACACAGCACGAACAGCACGCTCACTCGCACAACACAGGGACTTGGGACCCTCTCCCTCTCCCGACCAGTTTGTACCCCCTACTACAGACTTGGACTTAAGAACATCGGCACACACTGGACGTAGGGTATTACTCTCCGGAGGCCCGAACCAGTCTAAACCCCCTGTCTCTTGAGTCACCATCCGGACCCTGACACGCGATCGTAGAAATTTACTTGCCGGCGGTAGAGAACCCCGACAGTTGGCGCGCCAGGTAGGGGCTTTTCGCGTGTCACGACACTTCACCAGGGCCCGGATGGCCCACGGCGGCNCTAGCACAAGCTCCACCTCAATGAGTGACATGAGAGTTGAGAGAGAAAATTGGTAAGGAAATACACCATGAGTGACTTGAGAGTACAACCTAAGGAACTCCACCCTTTTTGAAAATCTCAAAACCTTCGGTTTGATTGTCAAGCAAGGTAGAAGAAAAGGTGCTTGGTCTAAGTCATTCTAGCCATCAACCGCCCAAGACAATGAGAAGCTACAAGCCCCATGAAAGACCAAGGTAATAAGAGAAGTCTATTTTTCCAGCTTATTCAATCCTTGGTAGAATATCTTGCTGAACCACTGGTACTTTTGAGGAGTAATGAGGAAGCAACTCCTGATCCACTGAGCCTAAAAGTCCTAATCTTTGCTCGAGACGAGCAAGGGTTAAGCTTGGGGGAGTTGTTGACGGTCCTTATAACATAAAATCCGACCGTCAATAGGCTCAGAAACCAATAAAGATCAAGGCATAACTTAGACATTAGTATTCAAATAATGGTATACCATGCATATCTGGAATATATTTGAGTACAGGGACTACAGTGCAAAAGATGGGCAAAACTGGGCACAGGCCCAGGTCGGCCGACCTGGCTAGGTCGGGCGACCTGGCCTGGACCCCGATCAAACTCAGTTTCAACACAGGTCAAGAAGCACACTGAGGAAAGATCATGAACGTTGATTCATGGTCGGTGGAAGTTAAGGATGAAGGATGAGCCACATGTCCATCACATGGATTGAAGGGCCCACAACCAGAGACAGCTGTACCCAAACCGACTGAACCCAGCTGGAACCGACCTTAGGACCCACCTGTAAACCTCCCAGAGGAAGGTGGGCCCGAATGGCGGTTATAGGGGGTCGGCCGACCCAGCCAGGTCGGCCGATCCCTGCGTGCGTCTGACTCGGCCCTCCTTTGACCTGCAACTGTAAACCGCCATGTACAGTACATCTGAGCCGTGAAGCGCTGAAGACGGTGGATCCAAGGGTCGGCCGACCTGGGTGATTCGGCCGACCTAGGCCCACCTTCCAACGGCCTCAACCGCCTCTGGCTGGCTCCAACCGCCCTTGTGATGCTATAAATACCGCAAAGGGCGCCGTACTCAACACACACCAGAAGAAGAGCTCTCTTTTGCTACAAGCTTAGTCTTAGTCATTTTGGAGAGTAGTTACCTGTTAATACTGATGAAACCAACATTCTAGTTTCTGACTTCAGTGCAACATTTGTGAGTCGACTGATATTGGAGAGTAGTTATATCTGTTAAT
>CM014277.1:7252550-7274746 GCA_004135705.1 Alloteropsis semialata | reverse complement strand
TGTTTACCAAGAATTTGCGTAGCAAAATTCATGACTCACTTATTCAAATGTCTTCAGGGTTGTCCTTCTTGACTCGACGGCGGGTTGTCCTCCCGGCAGCTTATTCTTGACTCGATGAACAGGTTGCCTCCCACAAAGCGCTTCGTTTATAGTCTATAGCCAGACTTCTTCTTTTCTTCACTTTGGACCAACGCTCGGTGGTGGCGTTGTAGTCTTAGGTACCCAGTTCTGCACGATCCTTGGCTTGAGTGCAGGATTATTCTTCAGCTTAGTCATCTTCTTGGTCTTCACAGGCGGGCGTTGAGCTTTTGTCTTGACGGATGCAACAATTTCTTTGGTCTCCTTCACTTCCTTCTTCTTTGGCTCTTCCTTGGTGTCACGTCGGCGAGACGGAATATATTTAACGTTGATCATGTTGCATACCTCAAGGCATGGACGAAACTTGAACTCGCTCATGGTGCCATTGATGTCAAACTTGATCTCCCCCTTGCCAACGTCGATGTTCGCCCTTGCGGTCTTGAGGAACGGCCTCCCAAGGATGAGTGGCGACTTTGTCCCTTCTCCCATATTGAGAATCACAAAGTCAACGGGGACTAGGTGTTCTCCAATCTTCATGGGTACGTCTTCGGCGATGCCCATAGGATAGCGAACGGAATTGTCCGCTAACTCTAGGCACATGGCGGTGGGTTCCGGCTCCGGTAAGCGTAGCTTCTCATACACGGCCTTCGGCATGACGCTCACACTTGTGCCAAGGTCACACAATGCCCTCTCGAACATGTATGATCCAATGGAACACGGGATAGTTGGACACCCTGAGTCCCTCTTCTTCTCGGGAGCTTGATCGGCGATGGCCGCGCTGCATTCTTTGGTCATCTTGATGGTGCTTAGAAGCGGCATCTCATGCTTGTTTGCAAGGATGTCTCTGAAGTAGCGAGAGTATGTTGGAACTTGTAGAGCATCCAAGAGCGGCATATTGATGTTCCACCTGCGAACCACTTCAATAAATTTTTTGAAATGCCTATCAATTTTACCTTTGTGATAACGTGGCCTTGGAGGAAGAATCTTAGTATCTTCATCAATCATCTCAAACTCAGGCTCTTCGGTGACTATTTCTGGTGTGGGAGTAGGCGTCTTCTTTTTTGATGTCATCTTGGCTTCAACTCTTAGCTTAGGCTTCCTTGCTCCGGCCGGGTGTTCGGGATCTTCGGTCTCCTTCCCGAGCGAGTTTGAATTGCTTTTGCCGTCTCCGGATTTTGAGGTTGCCCCGGTAGTCTTCCTTCATTACTAGGTAGGTGTCCGGCTAGCTGGGTCACTTGTGTCTCTAGCATCTTCATCATGTTGAGCACTTGATGGTTAGAGCTTCTGACCTCCATCACCTTGCCATCAATGTTCTCAAAAATCTTGTCCATAGCCTTGAACTTAGCGATGGTGTCCTTATTGATCTTGCCTTGCTCCTCCATGAACTCCTTATATTGTATACGAAGAGGCACTGAATTTTGAAGGGATGAGCTTGCATTAAATTGAGGTCTACCTTGTCCGTAGCGAAAGTTCGATGGAGGGAACAAATCCCCCTTCCTCATGTACTCAAGCACTTTAGCTTCCTCCGGACAATTCTTCTGGACATGGTCGTACCCTCCACAATCTTCACATGTGGACCTTGCTTCGGCTGCCTTCAAATCAATTGCATGGGCTTCCTTCTTGTCCACCTCCATCTTCTCCAACCTTCTCATGAGCGAATCGATCTTCCCTTCTAGTAATTCTTCACACTCCACCTGCAAAACACTTTTAGCAATGCCCGCAGTTGCAGCCGTCCCGATGATGCCCACGCATCATTGTCCGCCACCTTCTTGTATAGCTTGAGAGCTTGTGTCGGGCTGAGCTCAATGATGGATCCTCCGGCCGATGCATCGATGATCGCCCTTGATGCCGTCGTAAGGCCTTGGTAGAACTTCTGGACTATATCCTCCTTTGGAAACTTGTGATGTGGCATGGCTCGGATGTAGTCGTTGAAGCGCTCATAGGCTTCCGCAATGGTCTCCGTCGGGGCTTGCGCGAATGTGGCAATCTTGTTGCGCAAAATCTGAGTCTTGCCCGGCGAGTAGAACTCCGTCATGAAAGCTTTCATCAAGGTATCCCAATTTTGCACCATTTGCGCCGGTAGAGAATGAAACCATTGAAGAGCTCTCCCATGTAGAGAGAACAGAAAGAGCCTTGCTCTCACTTGATCTTGAGTTACTCCTTGCATGTCGAAGGTGCGGCATAATTGGATGAATGCTTGAAGGTGAAGGTTGGCATCTTCTTTTCCGGTGAAGGGCGAGCTTTGCATCATACGGATGGTTGAAGTCTTGATCTCAAACGGCCCTCCAACGTCATTGAGGTCTTGGATAGGTAAATCCTTGATGTCCGGGATGCATAGCTCTCCGATCGTACGTTCCGCCATCTCGGGTTGCGGTGGCGGCTTCCTTGGACTTGGTGGTGGAGTTTCTTGAGGTGTAGACGATGAACTTCTGGTCTTACCTTTTGGATCTACTAATTCCAGCTTCTTAGCTTGTGCTTCGCGTCTCCTTTGCCTGTAAAGTTTTTCTGGATCATCCACAAAATTTTGCTGTGGAACACGTGGCTCATCGACTCCAGTTGCTCTCATCACAAGACCGGTGATCATAGATGGTTCTCCAGCCTCACCCCGATGATGACCAAGGAGTACATCACTTTCGGGGATAACAGCAAAGGTAGGGTGTTGTCTATTGGTGCCATCAAAGTAAGTGATAATTTCATGCTGAAACAGGTTGCTCCTGTTGATTCGCTTGGTTTCAATTTGCTTTTTGTTTCACAACTTCTTGATGATGGTTTTGAGGTTCGCTTCAAGAAAGGAGCCTCTCGGATCTTGGACTCTCGAGGTGATCTTGTGTGTATGATCACACCTGAGGGTCAGGTTTTTCGTGTTGACTTTTTGAAGTCTTTCGGTCTCTCTCGTTGTCTTATTGCTGGTTCTTCTTCTGAGCTTTGGAAGTGACATAGGAGGTTGGGTCATTTGAATTTTGACTTGCTCACTCGCTTGAGCGCTCTTGACCTTGTCCGAGGATTGCCCAAGCTCAAGTTTGAGAGAGATTTAGTTTGTTCTCCTTGTCGGCATGGCAAAATGGTTGCTGCTTCTCACCCACCTGTAAACCAGGTGATGACTGACCATCCAGGGGAGCTGTTGCATATGGATACTGTTGGACCAGCTCACGTTTGTTTAGTTGGTGGGAAGTGGTAAGTTCTTGTAGTGGTTGACAATTTTTCGAGGTATTCTTGGGTTTTCTTCATGGAATCTAAGGAGGAGGCTTTCCCTTTTATTTGAGATCTGATCTTGAGGTTGAAAAATGAGCGACCAAATGATGCCATGAGAGCTATTCGCAGTGACAATGGCACGAAATTCAAGAATGCTCGTTTTGATACCGTCTGTCGTGATCATGGTCTTGAGCACCAGTTTTCTTCGCCTTATGTCCCTCCTCAGAAATGGTGTTGTTGAGCGGAAGAATCGGACCCTTGTTGAGATGGCTAGGACGATGCTCGATGAGCATAGGACTCCTACGAAATATTGGGCCAAGGCCGTGAACACTGCTTGCTATATTGCCAATCGAATTTTCTTGCGAGCATTCATGAAGAAAACCTCATATGAGCTGATGCATCATCGAACCCCCAAGGTGAGTCACCTAAGAGTATTTGGTTGCAAGTGCTTCATCATGAAACAAGGTAATTTGGATAAATTTGAGTCTCGATCCTCTGATGGTATCTTTCTTGGTTATGCTTCTCATAGTCGTGCTTATCGTGTACTTAACCTTGAAACTAACCGGATCATGGAGACATGTGAAATTACCTTTGATGAAACTATGCCTTGCACAACCCCTGTCTTTGAGCTTGCAGGTGACCATGAAATGGGGCAAAGCATCTTTGAGGAAGAGGTTGAACTTGGAGATGGTGGTGATGAAGATGAGGATGTGATCAATCATCCTCCAGCTGTTGCATCTGTACCTTCTACTTCGACTACATCACTTGATGGTCCAGACACTACTTCCAATACACCTGGCCATCAAGATGTACCACTACATGATCAAGATGAAGAAGATCAGGTTGACATAGTTGCTGTTGAGGGGGAGGCTACTTCAGAGCATGAGGCTCCACGACATATTCAGCGTCGCCATCCACCTCAACAGATGACTGGTAACTTACATGATCGTACCACTAGGCACAGTTCTAGGCACATTTCACACTTTGCACATTCTGTATTTGTTGCCTCTTTCGAACCCCGAGATATTGGACACGCTCTTTCTGATACAAACTGGGTCAATGCCATGCATAAGGAGTTAGAGAACTTTGAGCGAAACCGAGTTTGGGTGTTAGTTGAACCTCCCTCAAATTGCCATCCTATAGGAACCAAATGGGTGTTCAAAAACAAACAAGGTGAGCATGGGTTGGTTGTGAGAAACAAAGAGAGATTGGTTGCCCAGGGTTTCAGCCAGAAAGAAGGGATAGATTACGAGGAAATCTTTGCTCCAGTCGCCCGTTTGGAAGCGATTAGAATTCTTCTAGACTTTTCCGTGGCTAAAGTTTTAAGCTCTTCCAAATGGATGTTAAGAGTGCCTTCCTAAATGGGTTCATAGAGGAAGAAGTGTATGTGAGGCAACCCCTGGGGTTTGAGAATCCTAAGCATCCTGACCGTGTCTTCAAACTCCAAAAAGCTCTTTATGGGCTAAAACAAGCACCTAGAGCCTGGTATGCTAGGTTGAAAATCT
This sequence comes from Alloteropsis semialata, assembly GCA_004135705.1. Lineage (NCBI taxonomy): Eukaryota > Viridiplantae > Streptophyta > Magnoliopsida > Poales > Poaceae > Alloteropsis > Alloteropsis semialata. Next base: position 7,269,971 of record CM014277.1, on the reverse strand, counting down.
TCTTGCTTCAAAATGGATTTGAGATGGGTTTAGTTGATAAAACTCTTTTTCTCCTCAGGCAAGGCAATGACACTTTGATTGTTCAGATTTATGTGGATGATATCATCTTTAGTAGTTCTTCTCATGCTCTTGTTGCCAAGTTTGCAGATACTATGAGCAAGGAATTTGAGATGTCCATGATGGGTGAGCTAACCTTCTTCCTTCGGCTGCAAATCAAGCAAAGCAGAGAAGGCACCCATGTTCACCAAAGCAAGTACACGAAGGATGTGTTGAGGAAGTTCGACATGGCTGATGCCAAGCCAATGTCAACTCCCATGGCGACAATGACGGCTTTGGATGTGGATGAAGATGGAGAACCGGTGTACCAGAAGGAGTACAGGAGCATGATCGGCTCCCTCTTATACCCGACGGCTATGAGGCCGGACATACACTTCGCCGTGTGTCTATTCGCTCGTTTTCAAGCTTTACCAAGAACTTCTCATCGCCAAGCGGTAAAAAGAATCATGAGGTACCTACACTTCACTCCTGACTTTGGTTTGTGGTACTTTGCTCCTCGACACTCACACTTCACGGTCCGATGCGGATTTCGCTGGGTGTCGGTTGGATCGCAGTCCACTTCTAGTACTTGTCAATTTCTTGGTTCTTCCTTGGTTTCTTGGTCTTCTCGCAAGCAGTTCAGTGTTGCCCAATCCACCACAGAAGCCGAGTATGTTGCCGCTGCTGGTTGCTGCTCCCAATTGCTTTGGATGCTTTCCACTTTGAGAGACTTTGGCTTATCCTTCTCAAGAGTGCCTCTCTTGTGTGACAGCACAAGTGCCATCAGTGTAGCCAAAAATACAGTGCTTCATTCCAGAACCAAACACATTGATGTGCGCTACCACTTCCTGAGAGATCACTATGAGAAAGGAGACATAGATCTTTGCCACGTTGACACCCAGAACCAACTCGCAGATATATTCACCAAACCTCTAGATCAAGCTACGTTTGCCCGCTTGCGTGGGGAACTTGGTGTGTGCTTTCCTTTCTGAATTGGATTCTGGGGGTTTTTCTCTTATATCATATTGTAACATACTGCTTCATTTGTTTGCATGTCTCTTGTATCATATTGCATTTCATATCCATGTACTAGATGAGCTTCTCCTATATATCTTTTTGTAGTCTCCTATGCTACTTGTGAGTTAGTGCATTTGTTGATGATACTATGGCAATGTGCATGTTAAGCTCTTGATGATATTGTGACACAATTTTTTTGAGCTTAGTGCTTTTGAATCAAATGCTAATTTGGAATAATGAACTCTGAATTGTTATCACCCATGAGTAGCCTCTAGTTGTGTGTTGCTTTCGTGTGGATGCTAGTTTCATGTTAACTTCTGCTTGGGACCCATGTTCTTTTCAATCGGGTCAAAGATCTAGGTATCATCACAAATGTTTAGCCCATGATGCACCCCTTGGGGGAGCATGGCTTCTTTGTGCCGCAAAGGCACTTCATGTAACTTGAAATGAAAAATGATGAAAAATATGCATTGATAAAAAAATGATAAGAAATATTCAATCATTTCATCAAGTTCTTGTGCTTAATCTGTTATACCCATGGGTTCTTAGTTGTTACATGTTGTCTACCAAAGAAGTAGGCACATGGTCTCAACAAGCTTTGACATGACAAGAGATGCATATGTGGGTGTTTGCGATGATCTTTTGTTGAGAATATGTTTTTCCTCGTATGAGCTTTCATGGCCTAGTGTATTTCGTGCTAGAGCGGCTCATGCCTAGTGGGTTGCTCTTCGGGTGATACATTTATAAACTTGCTAAATTTGCCAACTTGTGTTCGTCCTAGTTTCATATAATAATATCTCCTGAAGGCGAATGCATTTGCCCTTTGTGATCTATCTGCATATGTCCTACCTCTCTAGTAGCCTCTGAAACTACTTGTTCATATATTTGAGAAGCTTGGTAGTTTTTGCACTTCATAGCATGCATTGTGTTCTCTCATGTCATCCTTGATGTTTGCATTGCCAACAAGGGGGAGAGTTGTATGCTTAAGGTGAGATGTTCATGAAATTGCATACATTTTAGGAGATAGGATGCATTTAGCGAGGGGGAGTGCATTGCTTTCATGCATATGTTCAGGAGGAGTTTGCTCTTTTGCCGGTTGTGTTGAGCTTTTACCTTTTCTTGAGGAGCTGGCGTTTGATTTGAACTTTCGCTTGTCACATGATTGATGTTGAGACCTTTCTGCCTCTTCTTGAGGGATCATGTGTTCTTGTCTCAGTTGTGTCGAACTGTTGCCCTTGTCTTTGGGGATTGATACTTCTCATGTCAAGTGATCTTGTTTTTTTGCCTTTGATTGGTTTTTGATCACTTGGATGAGTTCTTCATTTTCACTTCTCGTTATCTTACTATCTTCAAGTCATTTGTGTTGGATATTGTCAATGCACTCATCAAGAGGGAGATTGAGGACCAATGGTGATCACCCTTGGATGATAAGTGATTGACAACTGTTGAGTGGTTTGATGTGTCTCTTGGCTCATGATGTGCAGGTGCAGGATGCGACATGGCGATCGACGGCGTGCGGTGAAGGTCAAGCGCGAAAGGTTCATGCCGATGAACCAAGGGCGGTGAAGGATGAACGAGTAGGCTGAACCGAGGACCCAAAGAGTCCGGACGGAGTCACGTGCGATCCGCATGGTGCATGGAAGAGCAAGAGTACACGACGTGATGAAGACGGCGTCGGTCGAGTCAAGCGGGACGGAGGTGTCAAAGGCTTGGCGGAGGCCGGACACGCGTCGACATCGAGGAGGTCACGTGGCGGCCACGCGGAGATGGACGGTTTAGGTGGTTTGGGCCTCAAAACCACCAGGCAGGCAGGTTTGCCGGTTTAGGCCTCAAAACCGGGGGCACGTCCGGTGCGGCCGGATGGCGGAATGGAGGGCACATGGCACCATCGCGAAGCTTGCGTCGAGACGAAGCGAAGTCGTGAAGGTCCCGTGTCCGTCCGATGCGTCTAGAAAAACTTGGACGACTTTGCCCCTCTACGGGTGTGTATCCTAGTTATAGCTGTAGGGGTATTTTAGTCTTTTATTGAACTCGATATGGGGAGAGCGGTGCCTGGTTGGAGCTCTGTTTCGGTTTTTCTCTTGTTTCTGGTTCTGTTAGGCAGTAGCTTCACGAGAGGGAGAGGATGTGAGATGGGATGGCCCTCGTGATGTGAGGATTTGTTCTACATGTTCCTGTGCCCTTCAGTTTGTCTCTTGAGTATTTTTCTTTTTCTCTATTTTCGGGTGATTTTTGGAGGATTTTTCGTCCGGAGTGGTCGCGATTTGAGAAGGGGAAGCTGTGCTAGGATGTTTGTATGTGCGCCTTGTATGATTATCTAGCACTCCCAACTCAAATTCCTCGCGATTTTGGTCTCGATTTGATGATTTCCCCGAAGCTGTTCTTCCCGTAGGGTGCTCGGTTTTGCTCTAAATTCATCTCGGTTGCTTGAGCTTTTGAAGATCCTGTGATGCCCCTTGGCCGCCGGAGGATCACCGGGGCGTGAGATCAACACAAGTACAACAAATTGGGACGAGGTCGGGCGAGGAACCCGAAACCCCGAGGACCATTCACTATTCTGTTTCTGAAATTCTGTTAGATACTTCTCCCCGATACACGGCGCTTGCATATAGCATAGGCCGGACGCAACAGCTCAGCCCAGTGGGCGAATACAAAACGTACTCCAACCTAATACATCCGTCTAATAAGAAAACGGTAATAAGAGAATACGTCTTCGTCACGCGTTGGCGTCGGGCATTACATCTCCCCCCGCTGAAGATTCTGCTTGACCCCAAGCAGTAGCCGAAGGGAACCGGTTCTTCAGCACGTAGTAGTCCTCCCATGTTGCAGACGACTCCAGAATTTTCGTCCACATGATGAGTACCTGAGGGACAGCACTTCCACCCTTCTTCACCAGGCGCCTGTCCAAAATCTTCTCTGGCAAAACATCAGAAGCGATGAGTTCCGGCAAAGTAGTGTACACTGGAGTAGCATCTGGAACAAAAGCCTTTAGCTGAGAAACATGAAAAACAGGGTGTATGAGGCTGTTAGCAGGAAGCTCCAATTTGTATGCTGCACTGCCAATTTTCTCCAACACCTTGTAAGGTCCAAAATATTTCATGGCCAATTTGGGAAAAGGTCGGTTTACCACCGAGGACTGAGCATATGGTTGTAGCTTGAGCCATACAGAATCCCCAACTTGAAAAGTGATATCTGATCTCAGTTTATCAGCAGCTTGCTTCATCTTGTGTTGAGCTTTTGTTAGATGTTCTTTCAACAGTTGATTGTGAACTCTTCTTTGGTCGACCAGCTCACTCACAGAATCGGGAGGCACTGATGCAGATGTAAACACCCCTCCAATACCAGGATCGTACCCATACAAAGCTTTAAAAGGAGAGCAACCCAAAGAAGAATGAAATGTAGTGTTGTACCATAGCTCTGCTTGCGCTAGCCAAGACTTCCAGGTTCTAGGACAATCGCCCACAGCACATCTTAGGTACATCTCCAGACATTGATTTACACGTTCTGTTTGGCCGTCGGACTGAGGATGATAGGCCGTACTGTAATTCAGCTTGACCCCTTCCAATCTGAATAACTCAGTCCACATTTTGCTGGTAAAGACCTTGTCTCGATCAGACACCATTGATTGAGGCATTCCATGCAACTTAACCACATGATCATACAAACTAGCAGCCACACTGGAAGAGGTGTAAGGATGTTTAAGAGGTATAAAATGAGCATATTTAGTGAATCTATCCACCACTACCAAGATCACCGAATAACCATCAGACTTTGGCAAACCTTCTATAAAATCCAGAGAAATATCTCTCCAAACTCCTTCGGGAATGGGCAAAGGTTGCAACATACCTGCTGGGTGAGTGTGTAAATGTTTGGCCTGTTGGCAAACTGCACACTGCCTCACAAAATCCTCCACATCCTGCTTAAGACCTTTCCAAGCAAACATATGATTAACTCTATGAAAAGTTGCTTTTTGACTTGAATGACCACCAATGGGACTGGCATGTAAGGAAGCAATGATTTTAGTATGGAGAGCAGAATTCTGTCCTAGCCAAAGCTTACCCTTGTATCTAATGATTCCTTTGTCTAGCACAAACCCCTTGCCATCAGGACTAGACACAGTGAGTCTGGACAATAAGGATTGAGCTTCACTGTCGGTACTGTATGAATTCACCACTTCCTGTAGCCATTGTGGTTGTAGAGATGATACTGCTTGTACCGCCATAAGATGACCAACCCTTGATAAAGCATCTGCAGCCAGATTCTCCTTCCCCTTTCTGTACTGCACCTTGAACTGCAACCCCATGAGCCTAGTCATTGCTTTTCTTTGCAGGTCAGAGTGTAACTGTTGGTCAAACAGATAAGTGAAACTTTTGTGATCTGTCCTTATAATGAACTCATTTCTTTGTAGATATTGTCTCCACTTTTCTACAGCCATAATGAGAGCTAAGAATTCCTTTTCATAGATGGATTTATTTTTATGAGAATCCCCCAAGGCCTTACTGAGATAAGCAATTGGTTTCTCCTTCTGCATCAGCACTGCCCCAATGCCAATATCACAAGCATCTGTCTCTACCACAAATGTGTCTTGAAAATTAGGTAAAGCCAGAACAGGGGTACTGACCATTGCCTTTTTTAACTCCTCAAAAGCTTGTTGTGCAGCTGGAGACCAACTAAACTATTTCTGCTTCAATAGCCGAGTCAATGGTTTAGCAATCCAACCATAATTCTTCACAAACCTTCTGTAGTAGCCTGTCAACCCCAAGAAAGCTCTTAGTTCAGTTACTGTGGAAGGAACAGGCCAAGTGACCATTGCAGCCACCTTGCTCTGGTCAGTTGCAACTCCTTTATCAGATATAATGTGCCCCAGGTATTCTATCTGATGTTGTGCAAAGGAACACTTGCTCTTCTTCATGTACAGCTTATGCTCTCGTAACTTGTCCAGCACCACTATCAAATGCTCCAAATGCGCTGACAAAGTAGGACTGTATATCAAAATATCGTCTAGAAAGACCATGACAAACTTTCGGAGGAAATATGCCAAAACGTCGTTCATGATGCACTGAAATGTAGCGGGGGCATTGGTTAAACCAAAAGGCATAACCCTGAACTGGTAATGCCCGTGATGAGTTTTGAAAGCCGTTTTGCATTCATCTTCAGCTTTCATTCTCACTTGGTGATACCCGGACTTCATATCCAACTTGGTGAAATATGCACTGCCAGCCAACTCCAATATTTCCTCCATTAGTGGCATTGGAAACCTATTCTTAATAGTCAGATCATTCAATCGTCTGTAATCAATACAAAATCGCCATGACCCATCCTTCTTCTGAATCAGTAGAACCGGTGAGGCAAATGGACTAACACTCGGGATGATCAATCCAGCAGCTAACATTTCTTTGACCTGCCTCTCAATTTCATCTTTATGTGTTGGAGAGTATTTGTAAGGTCTTGCATTGACAGGAATTGCATCAGGTAGCAAGGGTATAGCATGGTCATACACACGGTGAGGAGGTAAAGTTTTGGGGTCCTCAAAGACTTCAGTGTATTTGTGCAGCAGGTCTTGAATTTGCTTGTCAGTAGAGATTGGTAACTCTTCTTCCTCCTTGGACAGCATTACCATGGCCCACACATCATTACCCTTGAGCCATTTAACTAACTGATCTGCCAACAGTGGTTGAATAGTGGTATTCTCTGGTGTGATTCCTTCCAATTTAATCAGTGAATCTTTCCCTTGAAACTCCAAAGTTCTATCTTCCCAATGACACTGCATGGGACTGTGTTTCTTCAGCCAATCAAAACCAAGAATAGCATCATATGCCCCTAAGTTCAATACCTTCATATCTGAAGTTAAAGTATGGCCATCACACCACCAAGTCAACTGTTGTACCCAATGATCAGTAACCAGTGTTTGGCCATTGGCCAACTGAACCTGCTGTGGTGTAGATTCTACTGTCCTCAAGCCAGCCCGCTGGACAAAATCCTCACTTATGAAGCTGTGAGAGCTGCCACTATCCACAAGAATGAGCATGACTTTGTTATGCACAAGTGCCCTTAGTTTAAAAGCTTCACCATTGTCAGTACCAGCTAATGCATTCAGGAAAGATGACAAAATTCATCTGACAAAGAATCTTCCATGGCAATCTGTGTGAGCACTTCTTCCGACAAAGGCATGTCTAACTCATTGAGTACCAAAGCGTTGGCCTGAGCCTTTGGTCTTTGAGTGCATACGGCTGCATGAGCAGGATCATATTTGTCCCCACAATAGAAATAGAGATTGTTGGCCTTTCTGTAATTGAGAGTCTGTCTCTCCTTCCACAAAGAAGAACCCTGAGGACCAACCTTGGTATCTGTTTTTGCTGTTTGCTGCTGTGTGTTTCCCAAAAGTAGATGGTTTACTGTATTTCATCTTCCCCTTCTCCAACACTTGTTGTTGCACCTTAGCCAGAAGAATAGCTCGATCAATATCATGAGGTACTTGAGATTGCACCACCGACCCAATTTCAGGCTTCAACCCTTTCACAAACTGTGAAACAAAAAACATATCTCCAAAGCCATCATTGTGCATACAGATTTCAAACTGTAAATTCTCAAAGGCCCGAGCATACTCTTCAACTGTGGATGTCTGAGTCAGCTCCAACAACTCTGCTATGGCATCTTTGTAGTCATGGGCCCCAAACTTCTTCTCGACTGCAGCAATGAAATCCTCCCAATTGCCCAACCCATGTTGCTTCTTATAAACTTCACACCACTTAGAAGCATTCTCCTTCATGTGCAAGGAAGCCGTTGTTGTCCATAATGAAGAAGGTATGTTGAACAACTGAAAGTAATCTAGACACTTGGATTTCCAAATCCGGGGATTAGTACCATCAAATACCGGAAATAACAACTTTGGAAGAGCCTGACGAGGAATCCCCAAGTCGTCATTGCCTCTGCCCCTTTGTTCCCTTCCACCCGCTGGTGGCTGATGTGGTCTGCCCAACCCCCTGTCCCTCTCTCGGTGTGTGAAAGCAGGTTCACCTTGTTCTTCATCAGATACAGAAGGACTGCGATGTCTGTCTTCCCTCTAGTTGATGGTCAGTCTGGCCACTGCCTGCCCAGTAATCTCCATCTGCTTTGCTAACTGCTGTTGGTCCTTCAGCATCTGTTCCAAAACTTTTGTGCTCAAATCCTGTTGAGCTTCCATTCGTTGCTGTCGCTGTTGGATGTCCTCCACCTGCTCAAACAGCATATCCACACTCGCATTCACCTCATCCCAACGATCATCTTCCTTGCGACCCCGTTCCTCCATGGCATCGAGGATAAACTTGGTCTGAACAGACGGCTTAGGGGGCGCCGTGATTACTGCACCTCAAATCGGACGAAAACCGTACGAATTGATGCAACCTTGCTCCGAAGAACAAGGATCGCACGAATCACCCGATCGAAGGATTTCAGCGGTATTCACCGGGTTCCCGAACGTGCGCCGAAAGGTTTGACGCCGCGCCTGTCTGCTAGATCCCGTCGCGTGCTGCGCCGATGAAGCGCCGCCGCGACCCCACCAGAGTGAAGAAGAAGGGAGAAAGCACGCTCTACTGCGCCGCCAGAAGAACCCGTCACCGCGCCGCCAGAATCGCCTCCGCGAATTAAACCAGATCCACGGATACGCGCCGCAAATCCGGTCAGCAGTGGTGAAGGAATTACGGGAATTCGATTCCTCGCAGGTGCTGCGCTGCAGAAGAATCGAATCGAGCCCAACCAACTCCGTTTAGCCAGACCAGATCGACGGAGTAAGCACAGAGACGACGAACCTGAGCCTGAATCCGAAGAGGACCACCGAGTCTGATACCACCTGTGATGCCCCTTGGCCGCCGGAGGATCACCGGGGCGTGAGATCAACACAAGTACAGCAAATTGGGACGAGGTCGGGCGAGGAACCCGAAACCCCGAGGACCATTCACTATTCTGTTTCTGAAATTCTGTTAGATACTTCTCCCCGATACACGGCGCTTGCATATAGCATAGGCCGGACGCAACAGCTCAGCCCAGTGGGCGAATACAAAACGTACTCCAACCTAATACATCCGTCTAATAAGAAAACGGTAATAAGAGAATACGTCTTCGTCACGCGTTGGCGTCGGGCATTACAGATCCTTTTCCTAGATCTGCTCTCTCTCTAGGCTGTGATCTTGTGGCTTAAGTTCTGTTGCAATCCGTTGTGTATGGAGGAAGTAATTTGATTTCTTAGTTGGAGTGCCTTTGCTTGTGTTCTTGTTACCCGTCTCTGTTTCTCCTGTGCAGACAGCGGCTTCCTCGGCTCGGCCCCGACGCACGCATACGGGCGCAGCCACGCGCAGCACTCGCGGGCGCAGCAGCTGGGTGAGTGCGTGGCCCAGCGATTCGAGCAGGCAGCAGCGCTGCTACGCACAGGCTCCGTGGGCGAAGCACTCAGCTGGGCATGTGGCCCAGAAGGCCGACGAGCAGCCAGCACAGCAGCAGTGCTGCACCTCACGGCAAGCAACTGTTTTGACCTTGGTTTTGTGTAATCATTAGTTAATCTCTGCTTCCTTTACTTATTTATTGCTAATCACTGTTAGCTTTTTAGCATGTTATTTAGCATTAGGTTCTTTTGGTTGTTAACTGCATGTCCTTTAGTTAATTTGGCTTTGCTTGGTTAGTTTGGTTAAGTCTTCAGTTAGTGAGGCTTAGCAGTGGTTTGGTTTTTCCCGTGTGCAAGTTTTTCAGTGTTTTGCATTTGCTTCCGTATCGCTCTGTGTCTCTCTAATTGTTTCTAAGGTGAGCTTGTCACGATTTGACTTGTGTCATCTTGGTGATTAGATGAGAGATGTATTTTGGATTGTAATCGGGACATAGGCCTTATTCTTGAAGAGAATTTCAAAGGTTCCCATTCACCCCCATCCTCTGGTCGCTCGTTCGGTCCTTCACAATTGTTACTTTTACTTCTACTTCTACCGCTACTGGGTAATTGTCAGTTTGTATAGGCAAATATTATTTGCGCTAGAGTCAGTGGCTGTGTGCATCCTACGAACAGCGATGGAAGAGGAGAAATACTACTAGTATAATCATGCATTTTTCTATTTGATTTACTTGTCCTTCATCATGAGGATGGTGGTGAGTTGGTATCATGAATAGTTTCTGAATTTGTTATACTGTCTTTGTTCATGCTGTCCAACAGTGCATCTACATGTTCCAATGATAGGTCACAGCAGATTTCAGTAAAAGTGATCCATATACAAAGCACACTGCTGTAAATAAACATTCTACTGCATCAACCTTTTGTAACTTAACATGCCCCAGCCTCACTAGACCTGTAGACCGTACTGCATTCCACATACTTAGAAGACTATCCGACATCGAACAAACAAGCCCTACACTAGTTGGAGTTGCAGCTGTGAGCTACTATGTTCACATTCTACAAAAAGGTTGCAAAAACTGACGCATATATCGAGAATTCAGACACATCATCAGTTCAGTTGTATCAATCAACCTTCTTGAAAGACTCTGAACCAACAACCTTTTTGCGATCACAGCAACGCAAACAAGGTCTTTGGTTACAGAATGATATTGCAAGACAGAAGCAAGCAAATAAAATAGTGCAGCAAGCTTTCTGCAGGGGCCGTGTTGTTTAGGCCCAATTTAGCAGACAGAAAATCAGACCGGAAGACAGAAAATCCGTTTTGTCAAAGCGCCTGCTCCCTCTGTTTTTAATATATGCCGTATTAGGTTTGTCCTAAGTCAAAGTTATATAATTTAGACCGAATTTATAGAAAAATAACAACATTTATCATACCAATTATAATATATTCTATGGTGGATTCGACGAAACAAATTTTATTGTAGATCTTGTTATACTTTTTTATAAAGTTGGAAAAAATTGAACAACTTTGACTTAGGATAAAACTAATAGGACATGTTTACAAGGTATCATCACTCAGTATGGAACAAAAATTCTATCCAACTAATTCCCATACTGACAAAGGAAATATCATACCATAGGGGGTATTTCAAAATCATATAGTTGCTGTGAAGAAGCTGAAGCACTCAGAAAAGGTTGACCTGCAAGAAGTGAAATTTATACAAGAGGTTGATAGTCTAATGAGGGCGAAGCATAAAAATGTAGTACGGTTCCTTGGCTACTGTTCTGACACACAAGGAAGTATGCAGAAGCATCAGGGGAAGAATATCATGGCTGAGGAATAACAAAGGTTTCTCTGCTTTGAGTTTATGCCAAAAGGGAGTCTTGATAAGTTTGTCAGGGGTGTGTTTCTTTCCATCTTATTTATATGGGAAATAAAATTGCATGCCATTTCAGTTCAGGGTTTCCTTTTCCAAGCTTCTGAAAATGTAATTATTACCCTCACTATATCCTGTATCAAACATAATCTATTTGTATTTACCTTTGTATGGACTTGGTCAGGAGGACTTGAATGGAGGATGCGATATCAGATAATTTAGGGAATTTGCAAGGGCTTACATTATCTTCACCAAAATAATATTGTTCATTCGGATCTCAAACCAGCAAACATACTCCTAGATAATAACATGGTGCCTAAAATTGCCGATTTTGGCCTCGCAAAGTGCTTTGATGAAGAACAAACTCAGGCTATAACTTTAAATGTATCTGGATCACTGTAAGCTCCTAACTACCTTGAAAGCACATTTTTTTATGTACGAATTGTGTTGCATTCATTTTGCTCTTAAAGTCACCGACAGCAAGTTTCCATGCAGCGGCTATATGGCCCCAGAATGCTTTAGTGGGGTAATCACATTTAAGTCAGCCATATAGTATAGTCTTGGTATTATAATTACAAAGATGTTGACGGGTGTAGGTTGGATTTTAAGAGCTGTTGATCTTGCGCACGCCGGTCAACTCAAACAACCTATCCACCCTCCTACCAAGTCTGCCTGTCTGTCACTGCTGGCACCACAAGTATTTCATGCAGGCATTTTCATTTGTTGAGATGATCAGGCCTAAGCGTAATTGTTATTGACCACCAGTTAGGCCTAAGCATAATATTTGTTTCCTCTTCGTACCAAAATATTAATGGGCGCGCGATTATAGCCCCAAGTGGATAAGCGTCCAATGCCCAAATTAAGTCAACGTCAATTCTTCTTTTTCTGCATTTTTCTCTTTGATGATAATTTGACGTCCAGGTAGCCGGCCGCTTATGTGCAGGACTACCTGTAATTTAGGGCGTGTTTAGTTCACCATATTTTGCATAAAGTTTATGCATTGGGAACCGTGTCAGTTCATTTCTTCTCTCTGTGCACATGGCCCAATGCATAAACTTTTCACCCTTTCCACACATCTAAACACCCTCTTAGACCATCCCCAACCCTCCAACTAGGATGGTTTCCATAACATTAATTACATTGCTACTTAGGACTATTAGGGCAGTCCCAACCCAGACTTCACCATGGAGTCTAAGTCTATTAATTACCCTTTCATTTATAGCTTTTTGCTGATGTGGCGCTGTATTTATTGAAGAAAGAGAGGGAAAACATAAGAAACCAAGTCTAACTAAGAAACCAAGTCTTCACGCAAATCAAGACCATCTGTGAGAGAGACAAGTGGGTCATGGGATGCTATGATAGAAAATTGCATTGGGGAGTATAGTTTCTTGTGAGTGGAGTCTTGACGCTAAGACTCTATGAGTGGAGTCTGGGTTGGGACTGCCCTTAGCTTACATGGCACTATATTAAATAAGAGAGAGAGTGGAGAGAGGAAGAAACCGGGTCTCATGCAAGACCCAGTTTTCTCACGAGAACTTATGCACTAGACACCACCAAGTTATGCATTGGGAGATGGTAATGTCCTCATGATAATTGAACAACAAATATGATTGGTAGAGATGAGAGAGAATGGTGGATTGAGTATTAATTATGGACCTACATGAAGAAACTATGCATTGAGAGATATAGTTTCTAAACATAGTGTCTTTGCTTAGTTGTCAACATAGACACTATCTATGGACACCATGGATTGGGAATGGCCTTAATCATGTGAAGCCCTTAATCATGTAATCATGTGGCCCAATGCATAAAGTTTATGCATTGGGCCGCGTGCACAGAGAGAAGAAATAGACTGATACGGTTCTCAAGGTGAAAACTTTATGAATTTTGGGGTGAACTAAACACCCCCGGAATCATTTTTGCTGCTGCTGCAGTCGACTAATTAAGTAGCCCTCCTTTGTTTCATTCGGACTACCTGTAATTTAATCGGGTTGCGTATTCTGCACCTTGGCCAGCAACAACTGGGACGGTCCATCTATATCTAGCCAATCAATATACCAATCTGGGGACTTGTCAGTTCGAGCTCCTTCAAAGGCTTCGACTAAGTGTCCATCCACTGCGTCAACGACGGTGGTGAGTCGCTGTCGTAGTTCTTCTCTGCAAGGCAGCAAGCCTTGCAACACTCTCCATCTTCTTCCAGGTCAGTGGCCGATTTTGCCAGTATTTCCTATGTACCTTTCGCTATAGGAATCTGCATGCTGAACTGCTGCTTGCTGCTTAAGTATTGGATGGATCGGTGATGATTCCGTGCATCCTACATGAATAAAATTTCGACCAGTTCGTGGTTATGAATGCCAATCTTCCCGCTGATAGATCAGGTGGCTTGATTTAAGTCAACTTCATGATTGGTTGATAGATCACCTAATATAGAGTGTACTAATTCCCTGACAAATCCCAATAACAAGAGTAATAAGATGTTCTGGGTACAAATTGAGGGGAATTGTAGAGGGATTTGGTGCGGATCAGCAAGAACTAGCGCTAGGACCCATGAACAGCAAGGGGTACAAGAGGAGGAAGACAAATTCGTCGTGTGTTCTTGTTCGATAATCCCCTCCTCCTGCCGTTCTTCCCCTTTATGTACTGCTTCTCTTTCTCTCTTGTTGGACCCACATGGCCCCACCTGTCAGCCAGTTCCCAGGACACAGTACCTGACATTCCTCCATGCTTGAAATGCAGCTTGCCCTCAAGCCGCTGTGAAAATTCAGTATTCTAAAGCTTGTGGAAGTCAATTTGTTCCTCGGTTCGCAAGTAGATGACTGAACACTCATCAGGAGCAAAGACAAATACAAGCTCACTCGGTAATAGCTTGTGCAATATATGTTGCACCTAGGGATGAAAACTATTGGGGCCATAATACCGGGGTACCCGATCTTGAGGATTACCGACCATGATCTCTGTAGGCTGGAAGACTCCAAGCAAGCCGCGGGGGTTTAATTCAAGGAAGGAAGATTCGATCAAGAGATAGAGTTTCGGTATGAGCAGAAAATCCATGAGGTTTTTTCACGCCTTAAATGACCAAATCAGTTTAGTGTTACATACTAGGTGGTTCCCATCCCGGGCCTGAGCTTCTTTAATTAAACGCACAGGCCGGCCACAACTTGCTCCAAATGCCGTAGACAGTGTTTTGATGCGAGTAAGTATCGATCATTTTGACGCGCGCGACATAAGCACAGTGCGTAGATATATGATTTAAGGAAGGAGTCAATTTTCCACCCTCAACCACGTCACCTCTTCATTAAAGCCTTTATTTTAACAAAACTTGCCCCTTTTTGTGTTCTCCCCGTTCTTAGCTGCAGTTCAGGAGCAGTTGTTGAGTGAAACAGCCCATTCAATGCGGAGGCTAATGCTTAGCCTCCAGTTCTCAGGGGCAGGCCCAGGATTTGGCGTTTGGGTATTAAAATTTTCAAACCAGGATTTTTTTTTCTAGCAGTACAGTAACTCAGTTGCTCCAGATGACCGGAAATCGCCAAAGCAGAGAGCAAAGAAGGGGCGCTGCGCTTGCCGTCGCCCTTCGGCCGTTGCCCAGCCGTGCCCTACCCGCACCTGTGCAGTCGGATGGCCTGGCGTCCGGCCAGGCACCAAGGCCGTAGCACACCGGCAGTTTGGTTAGGGACCTGACCCAGGCAGCATAGGCAGTTTTTTCAGGATTCCAACCAAAGAAGCCCCCACTCGGGGCTAGGCTGTAGCTGGGCAGACAGCCCGCAATGCGCAAGCGCAGGCCCACGCAGCCGCTTGCCGTCCGCCGCGCAGCCCCGCCCCCTGCTAGAGATTTAGAGATGAGCTCTTGGAGGTCTGTGTGTCGCTATTAATTACCTGCACATATGAAGGTGCGAACTTATGTAGTTAAGTAAGCTATTACCTGCTGGAAAGGGCGAACGGGACGACTCGGTCTCTGCATCTATTAATTTCGTTTGCACATATCATTAGTTAAGTAAGCTATTACCTTATGCAGACTGTTATACAAAAGGGCTTAGATATTTATATCTAGCATGGAGAAACTCGACTGTTCAGGAGTGCAGCCAATACTTCTTGTGCCTCTGGAATCATTAAAAGGAATTACAAACAAGTTCTCCCAGGAACGAAGACTTGGTGGAGGAGCGTATGGAACAGTTTACAAGGTAAGCATGCATGTTTTTTTCATAGCTACATACCACTACAACATATTGTATTTAGTCAATAAAACGTTCACCACATACCCTTTACTGATGAACTGCATGCACAAATGCATGGGTAGACCGAATAATATTGGATAAAAGGGCAGGTAGGTTATTAGTTATGTGTCAGCTGGCACAAACAAAATTTGAGATTGCTATACTTTATTTATTTAAAAAGTTGTCTAAAGCGCTGTAGGTGCAATATAGGTTATTCTGTTATAAATCATAACTGGGGTAAAACATTTATTTTTAATTTATGTCTTGATCTCATCTAACTATATGTGTATTCCATACAATAGCCTTGGTGGAATAATTAGAGCCGGCATAATCGTTAATTGTATATATGCTGATTTTCCTTGAATAACACCAGTATTTATGTTCGTTCCTCGCTTCTGTCACAGTGTAGGATAAAACATGCAGTACAAAATTACGTATGAACCTCTTGTCATTATTTTCATGCATCCTCATATCGTACGTGGTTTAAACTCGTATTAGATGCTTTCAAACCAATAAATAATAACGGTTTAGACCAATAAATGTTCGGACATTTGATTCAGCTTTAACTTTCACGTTCGGAGCTGCCCCTGCACGAGTTTCTGGTGCTACTTGGTTCTGGGTGGAAAGGGTGAAGTACTCCCATCATGGCGTTAAGAGTCCATGCCATCCTCTTATGTGCAGAGGCGTTCCACATCCATCCTTGGCATGAGTTTTGCTTGGTTAACCGATTCAGGAGGAAGCGTGAACCACTTCTGCCATGGAGTTAGGTTCGCCTCACCTTCTGGTGTGCAGAAGGGTTCCATACGACCATACCCATCCACCAGCAAGTTAGCTAGACTAACTTGTATTGGCGGCATCTGGAGGAGCTTCCGCCATGGTACTCGATTGACCTCGTCTTCTGATGTGCGGTGGCATTTCAATTCCATACCCGTTCTCTGCGCAAGTTTTCTGGGCTAACTGGTTTTGGCGACAGTTTGAGGTGTTTGAAAGGGACCGTGACACCCTAAGAGGGAGGGTGAATTAGGTGTTCTAAAAACTAAGGCTCCAAGCACATATAAAAACCTATTCTAATTTCTATCTAGATGTGTACTAGATTTTTCTATGTGTTGCTATCTCTACCGTAAAAGAGTTTTGCACCCTAGGTTCCAATCCTATCAACTACACAAGACAATTTTAGGAGAGGTAAATACGGAATATAAAGGGCACAAAGTAAATGCAGAAGTGTAAAAGGTAGAAAACACAAACTCTCGGCATGGCAATTTTTCCCGAGGTATCGGGGAGTTAGTTAACTCCCCCTAGTCCTCGTTGGAGCCCCGTCTTGGGAAATGCCTCTTTCTTAGGACAATGCTCTGGTGGCGGGAAACTCCGGGATAGCCAACGGGACTACCCACAACACGAGTGGGTCACCGCTTGGCCTCTCGCCGATGGCCTCCGCCGTCTTCACTATGGTAGAGCTTCGGCAAACCGCCAAGGGCCTCTCCTCTCTTGCACAATCACCGGCGTCCTCTCCACAAGGCTTCGTTGGAGGGTCTCGCAAGACTACAATACCCCGAATTTACAACACTTGGTGCGTGCAAGCATCGATAGCAAAGAGGTATGCAAACCTCACTAAACTCTAGACTAAAGCCTAAAGCGAAGCGCTAAGCGGCCTAAACTAGCACTAATCAAAGCCTAAGCCTTGTTGCTAATTGCCTAATCTTCTCTTAAGCACTTCGGTGGATAGAGCACATGAAATGGTGAACTTCAACACCCACTAGCTTTACCAAGCTCTAACACCCTCAAATGGCCGGGTGGAGGGGTATTTATAGCCCCAACATGAAGAACTAGCCGTTATGTAGCCGTTGGACCTTTTCTGCAAAGGACCGACTGTTGCGGTGCCCTTTTTGTGCACCACCGCAACTTCCTGTCCTCTCCCGTACACATAGCC
>CM014277.1:7212497-7251441 GCA_004135705.1 Alloteropsis semialata | reverse complement strand
AGAGTGTAAAACATGGGAGCACTTACAGCACAACTATAAAACAAAAGATGTACATTAGCAATAATTGTACTACTAATAATAGTCAATAATTTTACTAATCAAATAATGACGTTGCCTAGTATTCAATAATGATGCTTACATGCCAGCAAAAAAATGAAAAGAAAATCCATCTAGCCCAGTACCATCCAAATTCCAGATCCAAAATGTTATCAACCACATTAAGAATCGAATCAGCGCCGATTCAACACAATAATTATTCGAAATCATCACAGATCCACGGATCATTGCACATTCAGAATCACAGATACAGAAATCATCAAACCTCAAGATCCAGCCATGGTTGAGCGAATGGAAGAGGAGGACGCCAGCAAGCGCAAGGCGGAGGAAGCGGAGGGCACCGGCAGGGGCGAGGTGGAGGAGGGGGCACGGCAGCGAGTGCGAGGCAGAGAGCAGGGGCGCCAGCGCCGTGCACGAGGTGGAGGAGGAGGGGGCGCCGGCGGTGAGCGCAATGCACAGAGGGTGGGGGCCGCCAGCACAGAGCACGAGGTGGAGGAGGAGGGGGCGTCGGCGGCGAGCTTCAGTCGAAGGAGGAGGGGGAGGCCTTGTGAGATCTTCCCACGGAAGAGGGACCTGGAGGCGGCAGCGGTTTTGCGAGGAGAGCATGGGAGACGAATGGATCTGGGGAGGGAGAAGTCACGCGGTGAGGTTCGAAGAAAAGCTCAGAGATATTTTTTCTTTACACCGTGAGCCTCCACGCTCTCCTTTTTCCCTTTCTCTCTACTCGGTGGGCCATGCCAGAGAGACCCTGAAGGTGGTACCTTCTCCCTCGGTACACTGCCGCACGAGAGGAAAAGTGAGCCACCTCTGACGGAAGATTCGCAGCCGATGGGAGTACCGCAGGCCGACGGGATCACCGACTGTTGCGGTGTTCACGCACCCCAGTGCCTCTGGTTCTTTGTGTTTTGCTTCATTTCTTCGCGGGTTCTTTTCGTGGCTTTTCAATACCAAGTCTGTTTTTCAGCTGTCACTTGGATACCATGACTTAGATACCATGATTTGAATACCATAATTTGAATTCCATCCTTGGGACCTAAAATACCTTCAAATATGCACTTGACAAACTTTATTAGTTCCAATGGTTATGTTGTCATACAATCATTAAAATCACAAATGGCCTATCACTTGGTCTATTTTCCTAACAGTGCTCCTGCCATGCATGGCCATAGGTCAGCCTAATCTGCCGACCCTAGCTATCGCACCAGTCTCCATTATACTTGCCAATGCAAGATATGGCAGCTTGTATTCCTCTCACCAGGGGACCATCTGGAGTTCCTTGCACGGCAGTGAATCGGGGGTGGAACGGTTTGGTTCGATTCGATGGCAACGATGAATCTCGGCCTTTGAATGGCGGTGAGGCTGGGTTTTGGTTGGCCCCTTAGCTTTCTTGCCAGTTGTCACATATGAGGGTTTTGCCTTCTAGAGCGTGTTCAACTCGGCTGGTATGTGGTTTGCCCTGTAAACCAGGGTCGAACCCTAGTTTCAAAAAATATTTAGGTGGGTCCACCTTATCTAAGATGATGATCTAAGATTACAAATTGGTTGGGGATCATATCATATCCGAATTACAAGGAACTGATTTGATTATGATTACAAAGATGCTTTCCTAGATATTCGACTAGTCTATCATGTTTGACGCATTGTTGGCAGGCCACACCGTCTTGTTTAATGCCCTGGGCACCAAGTCCATTCAGTCTTAGGCCCTGTTTGGATGGACTAGAGCTAAAGTTTAGTTGGAACTAAAGTTTAGCCAGCTAAATTTTAGTCAGCTAAAATTAGTTGAGAGGTGTTTGTATTCCTAAACTAATGGGTGGGCTAATTACAACCAAAAGACTGAGATACCCCTCCCCTGCCCAGGCCGACCACCTCGGAGGTTGGCGCTATATTTTTTTTGGGCGCGCTGGCCTTCTGCTGGCGCCTTGTGCTGCCGCCTTTTTCCTCTGGCGCCTTGGCCTTCTGCATGCTTGGCTTATGTAATACAGTGACATGTGAACACAAGATGAAGTAGCGAGATGCATTTTTTTGTTCTCCTTTTGTGGTAATGAATAGGGGTGTGTGCTTATGGCCCTTTAGCGAGAGGTATTTTTTTTGTGTGTTGCCGTTGATGACACGCAATGAAGAAGAAAATATTTGACTTTCTTTCAAGGTAAGTGCATCAGTTAAAATTATACTATTCATAGACTTGAAAACATTTGTTCACACAAATAGCCTATTTTGATCTCTATCTCCTAGCAAACAAATTGTCAGCAATATTGTCGCGGAAAGCATTCATGTTTTCGTCTTAAATAATTATTAGCACCATTTCGTTGAGATGAAGAAGCCCCAGCAACTGGCACGTAGTTTTCATCACCATCACACATGGCAAAGTCGGCATCCACCATTGTGCAGTACTGCGAGATGCACCGGCCGCACTTGGTTGTGCTGTACTGCGAGATGCGGCGGCCGCGGACAGGGATCCACCACGACCACCACGTCCACCACGTCCACCTCCGGTACGTCCTCCGGCCGCGCGAGGAGCACGGAATGCCACAGACCTTTCAGTAGCATCTCCGGTCGGTTGATTTTGTGTCAATGTGACACCGTTGCCTGAATTGCCGGAACCACGACCGGCACAGCCCCGGCGGCCTCCGCTGACATCCGTCCCCGATTGAAGAATATCTTGGTAGGATGACAGATGGGGGAAATCATACACCTGAGAGTTGAGGTCACAGGCTTCATAGGACTCATACCCTTGCCGATGAGGCAAGCTCAGCCCCGCCATGGAGTTGTCCTGCTGCGAGAAGAGGTTGAAGCCCTGGTGATTGGAGGACGGCATGGTGTTGTCGGGATGGGAGAAGAAGTCCACCATCTCGTCAGAGCCGTTCTCCTGAGATGGATCCATAGCAAGAGTGCGGCCTCACGTACGGTGGCGGCGACGCTAGCGGAAAGAGAAGCCGCCACCGCCGGCGGCGTCCCTAGCGGACGGGAAGACAGCGATGGTGCCCCTAGCGGACGGGACGCCCGCGGCGGCAGCACTACCAGACGAGAATCAAGAAGCGATAGTCAGGGGCGGGGGAGACGGCCGCCGCCGGTTGCGAGATGCAGGAGGAGATGTCCTGGTTAATTTTGCAAACACGCCGTCTTAGACTATCCTTGTTTTGTTGGGTTTGGATGAAGATCCAATGGAAGCTCATCCATCAAGAACCCATTAATTACAAAGTCATGTCAACTCTTGGCTCGAACTCGATAAAACAAGATTCCTCGATTTCTAAAACTAGATGCCCTAGTTTCTATCATTTTCATGGCTGTAAAAATCTGATGTCTCAGTTCCAGAACTAAGCCTTGGGACAACTTGTTTGGTCTTGCTAGTAACCTAAGATGGTAACCTCATCTTTTGCATAACTCTTTGACGATAAATCTACAGAAATAATATCGTGCTCAAGGGTCTTTAAATTTGCTCTCCCATTCTTCGGCATCCTCCAGCTTTCTACTTCCACAACTGACTTAGCCATAGCCCTCGGTATGGACTAAATTACTCACAGTATTTGAAAAAAAAAATCGATGCTCTTGATAGCCTAAGAGGGGAGGGGAATTAGGCTTTCTAAAAATTTAACCTACCACTTGCTTCTAATTGCACAAAATAAAACTAAAACAAAATATCTAGATGTGCAACTAAGGTTCTTTCTAGTGTTTGCACCTACTCAAAAGAGTTTTGCAACCTAGAGCCAATTCTATTAAGATAATACTCTAGAAAAGGTAAAGGCACACAAGTTGCAAGTATGAAATACGGAAGCTTAAAAGGGTTAGAGAGATGCAAACTTGACACTAAGATTTATCCAGTGGTTCGGCTAATGCCTACTCCACGTTGGAGCTCCACAAAAGATGTGCTCCCGATCACCAAGTCTTGTTCCCGGTCAAGGCCTTGAGCTCGCCACAAAGGCTCCCCAAGAGGGATGATGAACAAGTCACCAAGACCTTTCTCTCGTCAACCTACTCTCCTGGAGATCTTGATGCCGCCTCCACTACAGAGCTTCTCCACCAAGGAATAGGGTCTCCTCGTCCCCGCACAACGTTGTCGTCACCGCTCCACACCAAGCCGGAGGGTCGAAGACTTGCCGACGAGTCACCAAGACTCCAAGGGGCCTGCACACCGAGATTACAAGTGTTGGTTCACTCTAAAACCAAGCACAAGGCTCAACACCTTGCAAACTCACTCACTAGGCCTATCCTAGCTCTCTCGCTCTCTATGGATGAAGAGTGTAGCACAAATGGTGGCTTGGGTGTCGTGTGGTTGTAGATGAACTTCTTTGGACTCCAGCAACTCAGAATGGCCGAATGGGGGTGGTATATATAGCCCAAAGGCTTGAACTAGCCGTTGCTCAAAAGTTGCACAGAAATCGTGAACGCCGTATGTTCCGCCGTGTGCTTCCCCCCATCGGCCTATAATACGTCGTGTGCTTTTCCAATGGTTGAATTCACTTTTCCAACGGCTACTTGCACACGCCGTATACTTCTGAACTTGTACGCCGATGGTCTGCGTTTCATACGTCGTGGTCTTTTCTCTATTTTCTCTTGACATCATCCCTGTGTAACTTGTACGCCGATACTCCGCCGATGGTCGGCATACGATACGCCGTGTAGGGTATTGATGACCATTTCTGAACCGTTGATGACCTTGAGTGCTGTATCATCCGTCCTGTATGCGCACAGTAACACCGGACCATACGTTGATGCCCTTCCTCTGAATTCTTTGAGTGTTGTATGCTTCCAACTTGTACGTCGTGCATCGCCGTATCATACACCGTGTAGAATCTTCTTGCTTTGCTTGATCAACCTCTACACGCCGTATGCTTCTGGTTTGTATGCCGGGGGGTTGGCATATAATACACCGTGTACAAACTCAGTGGGCTCATCCTATTCATCAACTTATGCCCTTTCCATAGTTTCTCATGCCAATACCATGTCATGAATACTCCAAAATAAGACTCTCTAGTTTTTGGCTATACTTTGGAATCATTCTTGGGACGTAATTTCCTATGTATTTCACTTAGACGCGCCAATTGTGAACCGCAAGCGCACGGATCGTTGGTAGCTTTTCCCTTAGAGTATTCCCCCAAGGTTTATCAATCTGTGGATCGACAAAGAAATACCTAGGGTTTTCTATCTAGCCGAACGGATCTAATCCTATCATGAAGCATAGATTGCATACGAGGTTAAACATGTGTGTGAAGTTGATGAATGTAATGAATAGATCACAACCCCACGACACGAGGTAACACGACCAAAGGTAGCACAAGCCTACTGCCTTCTAGTTGCAACTCCGGCCAAAGCGATAATCAATCTAATCTCGTACAAAGATAAAGAGTTATCTCTAAGAACTTTCCCATGGGCGCCCTTGCGAGGTGCGCGTCAACGCCTAAGGTTTCCCAAAGCTTTACCTCAAACGCCCACCAAGTGCTCTTTACTCGAAGCTCCTCCTCCTTGGTGGCCGCGCAACAACTTCCATGGTACTCGCCGTCGATCTTACTCAGCATTACGCAATCGTTCGACCTTTTCCCTCCCGCATGCTGTCACCACACGAGGATAATCATGCCGACTTCCTACACACTACTAAGATGTATCCGCAGGGCATAGACTAATCACCGCGATTAGATCTATTCCTACTAAGAACATATACTAGCTAGACATATGAGAGAAAGCATGCATCTTAGAAGATCAAAGTAAACAAGACAAGTAGATTGATATCATCATCGAATGTACATATGCCTTGATGAGTTCAAGGCATGGCTCCGGAACTCCGCCATGGCTTCACTACACAGGGCCAACCATGGCGGCTAGGGCATGGCCTAAGCCATCTCCTAGGCAACCTCGAGGACTTGCGGCGGTCGTCGGCTTCCTTCGGTGTGTGTCCCTCTTCACATCGACTTGTGGTGGATGGATCTGAATCTCCCTTTTTGAGAGTGCCTAGGGGGTTGTATCTATACCCTAGGGGAGCCTTGGGGTGTGTTCCACCTTCCCTTCCATGAGATCCTTGCTTGGGAGTTAAGCAAACTTGGTTTCCATAAGATTTGACTCACCCAGATGTTCCTTATTCGCAGTCCTGCATTCCCGACGTCATATCTTCCTCGTCCGGACTCCAAATAGGGCAAACTCAGATTCTAAATTGTGTGGCACGAAATTATCTCCAACTCTGGTATTCATGAGTTTCCTTGCAAATGAAGTTAAGATCCCAAAACAGCGCTGGAAGATAATCTGTCTGATTCCAGACTTCTCTATGCAGCATGCATTTCGGGGGCCATATCTCCTAGATCCATATTCCAAATTATGCTTTCCATATGTCCAATTGAAGATCTCGACGATGGCTACTACTTTAGCATTCAACATTTTGTCATTAGAGGCCATTTAGATCTCCGAATTTGTACCAAAAGATCATGCTGTCCTGCGCTACGCGAATATGTCTGAGGTTGCCTTGATCTCGTGGATAACTTTCCAAATCTTCAATTCCTTCATGCTTAAGTCTCTCATACCCAAAGTTCATTGAATGTGGACACTTAGGACCATGAGTTGGGCTATGAAAGCCCATATGGTCCATTGGTTGGGCTCCCTCCGCTAGGCTCAATTCCTTTGGGCTCGTAGTTAGTTTTGGGCCTTGAATATAAATGCCCCAAATTAGGCCGTTTTTCTGCAAAAACATAATATGCTCCAAAACACAACACATATATGAAAACGGGCTTATTTCAAGTGTCAAGTGGCGGGTTAATATATGAATTAGTCCAAAATCACCACCTAAATAGCACTAAAAGTGTACGTATAACGAGCGTCAACAACAAACTTGTTAGTCCCAATGACTATGTTGTCATTCAATCACCAAAATCATAATATAATGGCTCATAGGGCCATTTTCCTTACAGTATTCCACAACCTTTGCAATCTTCCACAAAAGCATTGGCAAGCTCTGATTCAGAGGGGCTTTTGTAAATAGTTGTTTCTTCTTAGGATCATAACTGGTGACCACCCTATGCTCACCAATGTGGGTGTCCTAAACTACACATCTTTCCCTAGTCCGATCAATGTGTCTTTCCAGAATTCCAGGTGCTCCAAATTAGCACATTTTCCTATCTTTATACCTCATTTTGCAGCATGCTTCAAGAACAACAATATATATATGTATGTATATGTATATGTATGTATGTATGTGTGTGTGTATATATATACACACACATATATACATATATATACATATATATAGATACATATATATATATATACATATATATATATATATATACATATATATAGATACATATATATACATATATATACATACATATATATAGATACATATATATATATACATACATATATAGATACATACATATACGTACATATACATACATATACATATACATACATATACATACATATACATATACATATATATACATACATATACATATATACATATACATATACATATAAGATACATATATATATACATATATATAGATACATATATATACATACATATACATACATATATATAGATACATATATATATACATACATATATAGATACATACGTATACATACATATACATATATATATACATACATATACATATATACATATACATACATATACATATATATATACATATACATATATATAGATGTATATATATACATATACATATATATATATATACATATATGTATATACATATATATACAAATATTAATAATTCATATATATTGCAAGTTAAAAGATTCGTATATGTTGCTAGTTAAAATGTCATATATACACAGGCACTGTTCTAGTAGTATCTAAAGAAATATATTGTTGGACAAAAAGAGAGATTTTATCAAAGTATTTTTAATTATGAATATATACTAGTATCAACCCAATGATGCTAATTACTCCCTCCAGTCACACGTAAGTGTTGTTTTGGGCTACATGCGGTGAACCCTTCAAAAGTCTGCTACAAACAAATGTTTATATTTCTATAATTTAGATATTTGAAAAGTGCTTGATTTATCACAAAGAGGAACTTCTTAGAAATTAGATGGCATCGTAATCGACTTGAAACTGGTTGACGTTATTAACATCCCCTTTATGTTATCTGGCATACAATTTTTTTAATCAGCAGCCTGTGCCACAATAAAAGCCATGTCAAAATATTCAGTGTGGAAAAAAAATGTGAGGACGAACCTGGCAGATCCAATATCAACTTTTTAATATTAAGAAAAGCCGTCATTGAGTGTTTACAAATATGTTTATTATTAGGGAGAATTTCAAAATGGGGAAAAGATTGCTGTGAAACTGCTTCATTCTACGTCTGGACAAGACGATAATGGCCAGGAATCATTCATGGCGGAGCTGCGGAACCTTTGGAGACTCAGGCATCCGAATATTGTACAGTTATTTGGCTACTGCTATGAAATAAAACATGAAATGGTGAACTTCTTAGGAACAATACATCCAAAACAAGAAATCTACAGAGCTCTCTGCTTCGAGTATATGGAGAAGGGAGATCTACGAAATTATCTTGATGGTAAGATGGGTATGACTAATATGTTTAGCATATAAACTGATTAACTTACACTTACATGGCATTCTATGTTTATTACATATTCAGATGAATCCAAAGGACTTCCCTGGCAGACGCGCTACAAAATTATCAAGGGTACTTGTGACGGTTTGAAATACCTTCACGAGGGACTGGAAAGTCCGATGTACCATTTGGATTTGAAACCTGAGAATATATTACTAGATAAGAATATGGTGCCGAAGCTTGCTGATTTTGGCATATCAAAGCATGTCCACAATGATCAGACCCAAGCAACAGAGAGACCACTAGGAACAGAGTAATTGAATCTGCTTTATAAAAATCATTTTTAAATTCAAAAGCTACACTGTGTTTTTGTTGACACTCACGCATCCATTATTGATGATGTCATGCAGTGGGTACAGGCCTAAGGAACAGATTGAGGGAAAGCTGGTCTCGAAGAAGTTCGATATTTTCAGCTTGGGCGTTGTAATGATAAGAGTAATTACTGGATACAACGGCTACTTCAAGAAAAATAGAATGTCTTCCCAAGAATTTGTTGACGGTGTAAGGAAACACACATACTATTTTAATTAGATCGTAGCAGCATTTTAAGATGCACTTATTATGTGTATAAATCTCGTAGGTGTGTGAAAGCTGGAGAAATAGGCTACAGAAAACACCGTCAATCTGCACGTCACTGGAAGCTGAATGCCGTCAAGTTAAAGAATGCATTGAAATAGCATTAGTTTGTGTCAATGATGACCGAGATAAAAGGCCTACAATAGGGGATATCATCCGTAGGCTGAACAAATTAGAGCCTACTATATATACGTCGCCCACTATAGATATGTCTGCAGCACCATCCCAGCTTCGGCGAATCAGTGAGGTAAGATAATTACTAATAACCACAATCATTTGCTAATTTGAAGAAACCACGACATGCTGATCAGGTAGTTAATTAATTACTAGTACTACCAGAAACATTAGTCGATTCAAATAGAAAATTTTGCACAGCATATGGTTAAAAAAGAGTACACTTTTTCGAAAATGAATGCAAAAGTTGGTTTTGCAGTGTGTAGTGAATGCCCAGTTTTGGTAAACTTGCTTAAAAAGAAAACTATGTGTAGTTTTAAATACTCCTTCAATCCTAGTAATATATAAAGGCATTAGTTTTCACTAGCACAACCTCTGACCAATGATTACTTTATTAATTAGTGCACAATTCTATGACTCAAAATTGATGTTATCGGATTCATATTAAAAGATACATGTGGTTATGATTTGGTGTCATATGGATCGATGACATAATGATGATGTAATAGTTAGTCAAAGCCTTGTCCTAACGCGACAAAACATATCATGTATTTTGAGACGGGGAGAATATTTCACGCCACGTCACAAGATGTAGGCTTGCAGACGATGCCCGCATGGCATCATAGTTCGCCGATGTGTACAAAATTGCCTTGCCTTTGTCAAGTTCCTTTTAAAGTAAAATGCACCTCAGATCTCTAAACTTGTCCCGCTCGGTCATCTAGGTCCCTAAACTTTTAAAATGTGTTTCTAGATCCCGAAACTAAAAGGGGTCCGTCCAGGTCCCAAACACGCCACGTGAGCTCCTGACACCGACGTGGCATGCCACCATGTCATACATATGCCAAAAAAAATCCTCCTAATTTTTGTAACCTTCATTGTGCATCCTTCCCTTTTCTCTCCTCATCCCTCCTATCACCAGATGTGGACGGCAGTGCTGGTGGCTCTGCTGCCTCGGGGGAGCCTCGGGATGGTAGGGTTCAAGCCGGCGCGACCCCGCGCAAAGCGATGTCGTTCCTGATGTGGGTGAAGCGAGCGGGCGGCGTGGCTGTGTGATGCCGGTGCTATCACCGTAGCGGGAGGTGCCGGTGGAGATGGCCAAGGAGGCATGGGGCGTGGATGGGTACGGATCCATGAAGGGCCTCATCCGCCTCTGCGCCGGTGCCAGAGGTGCCGCCGGCAAGGAGGACTCCGATTCTGTGAGAGGGACATGGAGGAGCATGTCACATCATTCGCCGCACCTGACCCTCCGCTAATGCTGGACGCTGACCTAAGCCGGTGCTTGAGTACCTCTACAACGACCACATCGGTGCCCTGTCTCCCTCTGGACCCAAATCTAGCTCCATGGATGCACGGGCAAAGGTCGAGCTCCGCCCTGGGTGAGACGGCCTGAGCGGGCGAGCTCCATGGTCAATGCTTGCTTTGATTGAACCTATAATCTAATGAGAGGGGTCTCTCCTTTTCATCTTAATTCAAGACCCACCGATCCAGCCATGACTTGTGAGGATACATGGTCAACAGAGCCACCACATGGGTGGGGCCCACACCCACCGATGCCCAAGCCTTATCTTCTCGTGTTGTTTCTCGTCTTCCACCGCAGCTTCTTCCTCACAGCTTCATACACTCTTTTCTTCTCTGTCTCTTCTTCCTCAAATCCATGGCAGCTTCATGACTCAATGATTAGCATTGGCCATGGTGGAGGGCGGCGGCTTGCCGCCGGAGCCGGTGCTGAGGCGGGGCGAGTCCATTCTCCTCCAATTCGCTGGGCCAACTCCGGCAACTTGAAGCAAAATCAGGCCATGGTGACTGGTGAGGTTAGTGATTAGGGTTTGGGGGTCGGGTTTAGCGTTCAGGGTTTGGGGATGTGTGTTTGTGCTCTCTGGGTCTAGAGAGATCACTGGGAAGCTGGTTGACCAGCGGTGGTGGTGGACGAGACGGCAACGAGACGGGGCGGCAGGGGCGAGCAACCACACTGGTTAGGAAGGGCGGGTTGGCACGGTGAGGGTGGGCGGAGGGCGGAGCGGCGCGGTGGCGAGTCCCCGCGGGCCGTGGGCGGCGGTGGGAGGGCAGGTGCGGCACTCCACATGCAAGAAAGAAAGTCACAAGTGAGATGAAAAAAGTAACTAATGAGCTCTCCCATTAAGCTTAACGGAAGAGGCCTCTTTATATAATCAAGTCCTTGGTTAAAAGATTTGGTGAGGAGAGAGATAGAGCCACGGTTGTAGCTGCTGCTTGTGCTCTTGCGAATAGAAGCAGAGGAGAGAGACAAGTGCTGCCTTCTGGTCCCTCCACCCAACGGACCCGTTCGAGCTCGCCCTGACCTCAAATTGCCAGGCTGCCGTGGGAGCGCAGCTAGCCGCCAGGTGCCGGAGGGGAGAAGCGGCACTCCACATGCAAGAAAGAAAGAAACAAGTGGGATGAAAAAAGTAACATGCAGAATGGTTGCAGAAAGTAACTAAAGAGCTCTCCCGTTAAGCTTAACGGGAGAGGCCTCTCTATATAGTCAAGTCCTTGATTAAAAGATTTGGTGAGGAGAGAGATAGAGTCGTGGTTGTAGCTGCTTTGGTGGCCACCGATTGGATCTGTAGCTGCTGCTTGCGCTCTCACGAACAGAAGTAGAGGGGAGAGACAAGTGCTGCCTTCTGGTCCCTCCGCCCAATGGACCCGTTCGAGCTCACCCTGACCGCAAATTGCCAGGCTGCCGTGGGAGCGCAGCTAGCCGCCAGGCGCCGGAGGTGATCTGGATTCTAGAGAGAGGAGAGAGATAGGGGCAGGGCAGATGAAGGAGTAAATAGGGGTGTTTTTGCATATTTTTGCCAACGCGTCAAGCCACATCAACATCTGAAGCTTGCGTGGTGCGTTTGGTACCTACGACGGATTCCTTTACAAATTTTGGGGCGCCCGATACACGTTTTGAGAGTTTACGGATCTAGATGAACATGCAGGATAAGTTTAGTGACATAGGATGCATTTTACTCTTCTTTTTACATTATTCTTGGTTAGTGATCATAATCAACTAAAGCTTCAACCAAGATACTGTCTTTCAGCCTCTAACTCTATAATAATAAGTCATTTTAATTTAGCCAGGAACAACTAATCCATTAATCGATCTGAAACTATCATGCAATAAGGTTTATGCTTTGCACACAAAAAATATGATCTTTTCATTGAAATATAGGAAAAATATATATGTTCTCCGATATTACATATGGGAAACTATATCGATGTTGATGCACTTTTTACTGTAATCTGTAGCACCATACATAACTTTCTGCAGATGAATAATATATATGTACATGCATGTACACACCCACGGCCATGTTTTTAGAATGCTACTCTGTTTGATCCTGACTAGAGGCAAGTCGGCTCAACTGGAGATGCATATAGAATTGAACCTAGTTGAAATGAACTTCTTTGGTACTCCCGTCAATGCTATGATGATCCTATTGATTAATTTATTTCTGTGTGTTTGTATTCTTATGTGGAGTACATAACAGGGTCTCCAAGCCCTGGCGTTAAATTCCTCGGGTATGAAGCTCAGCTCCCTCTCTGTTCCAGTCAAGCTTCCAAATTCCAGTTCTGGTACGTTAGATATCTAAGGACACTTTTCCAACACAAATTCAGTTCTGGTACGTTAATTAGATATTTAATTTCGAATGTTACAAAATATGTATATTTTTTAGATAATAGAAACAGGTTCTAGCCTCTACACTGGTGGACAGTGTACATAGCCAACAAAAAAAAAATGTATATGTGCACAAATAATGATAAAAATGGTGGATAATGTTTTGCAGGAAGGGGGCCACTAGATGTGGTCATCGTGTATGCATTTGACTGCTCCGCCACAACCTCCGCCTGGTACACTGTGGATGATGGGGTCTTCTGGATGGTGCAAGAGAAGCTCAAGCATTTCGCCAACAGCTACATGGGCTACCCCATGTTGACCCCTAACACATATACATCGGATATGAAATTAGTTAACTCAGCAGAGACAAAGGCAACTGGCTACACCGGGTTTGCTTGGCGCAGGGTGGCCTGCACGAAAGACATGGCGTCCGGACTCGCTGAGGCCCATAAAATGATCAACAACAGGGGTTACCAAAATGGCATCATCTTATTCTTCTCCGATGGGTTGATAAACAAGGGAGACTTTTTTGATGGAACTGAGAACTTCATCTCACAGGTACCTGTGCAAACATTCACTCTCGGCGGGGAAGCAAATAACCATGTATGTATCAAACCAGAGCTAGTCCATTCAAAATCATAGATTATTTCTATTTATATATATCCTTATATGCATTATGGGTATAATAGGTTCTCGAATCCATTGCCCGTCTGATGGCCGTAAAGTCTCAGTTTAGCCACAGTCGAGAAGCCTTCGATGTCATGTTGACAGTATTTGGCAGCTTGCTTCCGGATGGTCACATTCTGCCCAAGAGCATGTATGAGGCACAGAAACTTCTTCGCGCACTTAAGATGCCGTATGAGCAGATACATGCTTGTCCGAATGGATGCGTCTTATTTAGGAAAGAATATGAGAACGCGAAGTACTGTCCACAGTGCAAGTCGTCCAGGTTCGTGGAGGTAGAATCAGCTGATGGCACTAAGAGGCAGACCACGATGGTGGAGGAGGCACCTTCAGGGTCTGGGAGCGGTGGAGCCAGGGGGCGAGGGAAGGGTGGACGCAGGGGTCGACGGAAGGGCACGGTACCGACCCCTGTACCTTCGTCCTCGTCTTCGTCTGAGGAGGAGGTTCCTCCCGCGGTGGTGGAGGGCGAGGTGGAGTCGTCGGAGGAGGAGAGGGGATGCGGGGGAGGGGTCCGGGGAGGGTTCCGCTTCTAACGCCCGATTATGGGCGCGCGGTCCATCCCAACTCCCGAGGCGGCCGATACTCCCAGCACACCGTCCGATGATCCGACCTAGCGGTGCAAGGTAATAAACTTTATATGTTATCATTCTATTTTTATTTAATATGTTGAATATCACTATAGAAACTAACAATCTATCTTGATCACTTTGCAGGGGTTGGGACGTGGTAGAGCGGGGTGCTTCTCACAGCCGGAAGGTCAACGGCATCCTGGGTCTTCTGTGCAGGGCAAACTTCCCTGGCATAGTTACGCACCAAGGAGTCCAGGAGCCGGCGGAGTCGTTCGCCCACTACTACGACGCCACGGACGACCAAGAGGACCGGGAGGGCAGGAGCTTCCCCAACAAGGCCGAGAGGGTGCTTGCCGAGCTGTGGGTAAGTGTTTCCCGCAATACATATTTCAACACACACACACACACACACACATATATATATATATATATATATATATATATATATATATATATATATATATATGCATGCTTTCTACATTTGTCACCACTATATCGCATATATATGTAGGATTTTTACAGATGCGCCCCGGGCCACGAGGTGGAGGCGGGTGAGCAGGCAAAGAGGGCGGCTCACAAACTAGTCAAGGACATGTACTACGAGGCGCGGATCCAGGCCGTCATTGACTACTGGAAGGACAGAGGCACAAAGTACTCCAAAGAGCAAGCCAGAACCATTTACCTGACCCACGATCAATACATCTCGGTAAATATAAAACTTTAATTACGATTCCTTATATGATTAAGCACGTATAATCTAATCTTCTTCTACATCATCCTGCGTAGGTGATTCCCTGGTGGTGTGCCTCGCATCCCCAGGCTTGGGAGAAGTGGGTGGCCTACTGGTGCTCCCCTGAGTGGATGGAGACACACCTGGCTGCCCGGGAGCGCCGTTTGCTGATGCCAGGTCCAGCACACCACCAGGGCAGCTTTACCCTCCCCGAGTACAAACAAAGATGGGTATGACATCTCATTTTATAATTGAAACGCTCAATTCTGCAATATTTGTAATCATATTGTTTTTTTTGTGTGTTTTGTAGTCGGCGGCACATGGAGGCGAGGAGCTGACTGACTTCCAGGCTATTGCCGTGTCCCACATGGGCAGGGCCACGTCCGAAGTCCGCTACAACCCCGAAGCCGGGCCGGAGGCGTACAGCAATCCCATGGTCCACGCCCGCCTCACCGCCTACTCGGATATGGGACGCCAAAAGCATGGGCCTGAGTGGGATCCGGCCGCCGCGCCGCTTGATGGAGAAGTCATCATGAGGATGGCAGGAGGCAAGAGGCATGGGAGGTACGCCGTCGGCGACAGCACGATCGACACGGCCAGTACCCCCACTCTCTCCCAGATCCGAGCCGGTAGCGCTAACCCCGACATACGCCAGCCGCATACCGCTAGCCACTTCAACATGCAACTAATCCAGGTTATTTCTGCTTTATTACACTTTAGTTCATTTTTCCTTACCGTTGAATTCTAACGCTTTGATGGAATATTGCAGGCCCAGCTAGAGGAGGAGAGGAGGAGAACCACCATGCTAGAGGCCCGGCTGGATGAAGAGCGGCAGTGGCGGGAGGAAGAGCGAAGGCGGCGGGACGAGGAGCAAAGGCAGCGGGACGAGGCCGAGCGGCTCCGCATGCAGCAGATGAACGAGTGGTACAACTGGTTCAACGGCATGGCAAGGGACATGGGCCGATCTCCGCCTCCGCCTCCGATGACTTTCGCCCCGCCAGTGATGCCACCTCCGACATATTCTCCTGTGAGTCACCGCTGAAACTTTATAATTTCATTTCGATCAATGACAACCTTAGAAAACTTAGATTCACAACCGTAGCTTAGAAAACTTAGCTCTACTTTGTTTCTGTCCTAAAACTTGTGCAGAACTTTGCTGGATCGGCAGCGGCGTCGAACGAGGCTCCTGCGGCGGAAGAAGACATGCCGACACGCCTCAGCCGCAGTCTGTTCGGCCCACCGCCTGGGCCTACTCAGTGATGCTTTGTGAACTTTGTGATTATGAACGTATTGAGCTTGTGAACTTTAAACTTTACTGTGCTTGTTACTTGTGAACTTATGGATACGATACTATTGTGGATGAGATACTATTTGCTATGGTTATTGTGGATTTAATCTATATCAACTGCCTGTAATATGTATATATATCTATATGAACTGCCTGTGATGTATTTTCAGTGGGGGCACGTTATACCTGAGCAAACAAATGAAACAGGGGCAGTTTGGCACCTTTGCCGAGTGTACACTCGGCAAAGAGGGCCTTTGCCGAGTGTTTTTGTCCATACACTCGGCAAAAGTGCTATTTCTGTTACATTATGGTCGCCCTTTGCCGAGTGCCGAGCCTTTGCCGAGTGTTTTATTTCGGGCACTCAGCAAAGGTGCACCATAATGCGACCTTATGCTCAAGCTTTGCCGAGTGTGTTACACGGGACACTCGGCAAAGGTTGGAGCTTTGCCGAGTGCCACATGGCAACACTCGGCAAAGCCTGGCTCTTTGCCGAGTGTTGCCAGGTGGCACTCGGCGAAGGCCCGCCGTCAGCCGTCCGCCGCCGTCGCCGCCACGTCGGCGTGACGTCACCAAACGATGGCGCGCCGTCCGCCGGGCCGTTATGTTCTTTTTTTGCCGAGTGTGGGCCCAGGCACTCGGCGAAGCCTTTGCCGAGTGCCCGAAATAATACACTCGGCAAAGAGCCCCTTTGCCGACCCGAGCTGTGCCGGCTTCGCCGAGTGTATTTGGCCCTTTGCCGAGTGTTTCAGACACTCGGCAAATCTGAGGTTTCCCGTAGTGGGCAAATTCACCTGGTGGGAAGTTTCACACTGTTCCCGTCCCGGAAAGGCCTTTTCTTTCTGCACCTTTTTCGAAGCTACTCGATAGCATACTTGGTGGCACAACATTGGACGATGAGAAGGCTCCTGGTCCCGGTATATTTGCATAATAGTAAGCAGCAGGCCGATCACTGTTTAGGAGTTCAACCTCCTCCTGTCGACGCCCTTTGTCGGAGCTACTTGATATAGCCCTCCCCAGAGGCACCATGCGTCGGACTGAATTTATCAACAATATGGGTCATTTGTTTTTCGTTTGAGAGACATGCACGCAGGTTCTCCATTTCCAGTGCCTTGGTTGATTATGTCCTACATATGTTCAGTTGCATATCTAATAACCGATCGAGTACCAGTACCCAATGTATCCACTTCTTTATTTTGTTTTTCTTATAAGCCGACTTTGCTTCAACTCTATTCGAACGTTATTACCTTCTTTGGAATCTCTCCCGATATCTCGTTTGGAGGTCCATACGGACCCTAGAAGTTTCACGGTACGCCAGAAACCATATGTGAGAACATCTTGCAATTTTTCTAGGACCGGATGTATTCAGAGACCGATCCTAAAAATGGTGTGCACAATTTTAGGGCCCGTTGCATTTCGGAACCTGCCGGCTCTAGCTAAAAATAGGTATGATTTCCAGAACCTGTTGTTAACATGGACCAGGCACAAAAATCTATAAAGCTCCAAGATCCGGAGGGATCTCACGACATGTACATGAGGTACTGTACTTATGGGTGCATGCAGTTGCGGTATGCCAGTGTCCCTTGAGCACTGCAGTTGCATGTAGTAACGGTTTACAAGGTAGACATGATATACCTATTTTCTTTCCAATAGCGGAACAACTTACTATTTTTCTCCTACCATACCTCTATCCATGGGCTATATAATAATGTACCTATTTTTACTATTGACGTTGACGTTAGCTAAACTTTATGATACTCTAACTTTCATTTTTTCCAAATGAATATAAGTTTGCAAATCTCATTGACTTATGTATTAATAATTATGTTTTTCATGTTGGTTTGACCTCATGTACCACCCATCACCGTTGTCCTTGAGAATATGACAGCGGAAGACTATTTCTTTTGGGCCTGCTATCAGAGAGCCATTAACCAGCCCGATGGCTTGGTCCGGGAGGCCAGTGAAGGACCGTGACACCCTAAGATGGGGTAAATTGGGTGTGCTAAAAACTAAGGATCCAGCAAGCACATATAAAACCTATTGCAATTTCTATCTAGATGTGCACTAGTTTTTTCTATGTGTTGTTATCTCTACCGTAAAAGAGTTTTGCACCCTAGATTTCAATCCTGTCAACTACACAAGGCAATTCTAGAAAAGGTAAATGCAGAATGTAAAGGGCACAATTTAAATGCGGAAGTGTAAATGATAGAGAATGGAAAATCTCGGCACAACAATTTTTCCCGAGGTATCGGGAAGTTAGCTAAATTCCCCCTACTCCTTGTTGGAGTCCCTCCTTGGAAATGCCTCTTCCGGATAGCCAACGGGAAACTCCGTGATAGCCAATGGGACTACCCAGAAGATGAGTGGGTCACTGCTTAGCCTTTCGCCAGTGACCTCTGCCGTCTTCACTATGGTAGGGCTTTGGCAAACCGCCAAGGGCCTCTCCTCTCGTGCACAATCACCGGCGGCCTCTCCACAAAGCTTCATCGGATGGTCTCGCAAGACTACAATGCCCCAAATTTACAACACTTGGTGCGTGCAAGCACCGATAGCAAAGAGGTATGCAAACCTCACTGAACTCTAGACTAAAGCCTAAAGCGAAGCGCTAAGCGGACTAAACTAGCACTAATCAAAGCCTAAATCTTGTTGCTAATTGTCTAATCTTTTTTAAGTACTTTGGTGGATAGAGCACATGAATTGGTGAACTTCAACACCCAATAGCTTCCCAAAGCTCTAAACCCTTCAAATGGCCGGGTGGAGGAGGGGTATTTATAGCCCTAACCAAAGCAACTAGCCGTTAGCTAGCCATTGGTGCTTTTCTGCATAAGACCACTATTGCGGTGCCCTCTTGGTGCACCACCGCAACTTCCTGTTCTCCACCATACACATAGCCGTTGTGGGTCTGACAGTGGGTCCACTGCGACCACCGACTATTGCGGTCCTTGATCCAAGGTATCGACCACAATAGTCCGTCAAACCAGAGCCGAACTGCACTTGTCTTGACCACCACCGACTATTGCGGTGGGTCTTCGAGCTAGCACCGCAATAGTTGGCGCTGCTGCTATCTGCCCAAGTCCTGCACTTGCTATAGTTGACCAGCTATTGCGGTGCTTCACCATCACTTGCACCACAAGTGTCAGTGGCCTTCTCATCTTCCCACTGCCTCTCTGTATTGACCGATTATTGCGGTGCAAAAGCAATGTATGTTGCGGTCCTCTTCAGTCTTGATTGTTTGCTTCATTTCTTCGCGGGTTCTTCTTTGGGCTTCTTAATACCACGACTTGGATACCTTAGAAATATTCTAAGTCTGCTTTTTAGCTATAACTTGGATTTCATGACTTAGATTACATGATTTGAATACCGTGGTTTAAATTCCATCTTGGGGACCTAAAGTACCTTCAAATATACACTTGACAAACTTTATTAGTCCCAATGGTTATGTTGTCATACAATCACTAAAATCACATCTTTACCTGCGGTGGCCATGAAACCGTGGCGCAAAAATCTGCCACCTAACGTTTGGCGAGAAAATCAACGTGAAAACCAGCGTGACAGGCGAAGCTTGGAAACCAACCAAACAGCAGCATCTTCGCGCGTGGCCACCAAATTCGTGGTGTGGCGAGTTGCGGCTGTGATCCAAACACCCCCTTAATTTATCCTAAGGGTTTGAGTTTTGCTTCTCATTGTTAGAGTATGAGTTGTAATAGACTAGGATTAGGATATTGTAGTCTGAGTAGGACTCTTTAGTATTATGTAATTAGAACTCTATGATCTTGGACTATATAATGAGGTCCAGGCGACCCTACAGGTTAATCTATTTCAAAGATATGCGACCCTACAGGTTAATCTATTCCAAATATATTCCAGTAATATTTTCCATATGGTGTCACAGCCATAAGACTAGCGTCGATTGATCCTTGGACAAATTACACCTTTCGCTCACGTCGCCCTAGGGAGATTAGTCCCATAGTCTTCTTAGTGCGCCGCACCAATTAGATATTAGCTACCCCTCCAAATAATCATAGATTAGACTAGATTAGATTTTTTTTTATCGACCGGGCGCTCAAGCGTGGTGCGTACATCCACGTCGTCCGCGACTTCTCCCACCCGGCGAGACGTTATCTGTGTCTGTTTCTGTCCTCACGGAAGCGTTCTTCGTCCGCACGTGCATCTGAGCATCAAGAGCAAGAACAATTGGATGGCTCGGCGGAGTTCAGCATGGGCATCGGTGTGTGCATGTTCACAAGCTGATTGCATGTGCGCATGCATCGTATACACCTCCTGCTTGACTCCCCCTATGGCAAGATCAACTACACAAGTCTACCGCTGCATGCTACATCCATGGTTATGGTCTACTTTGCGAGCTGTACAACTACATCGACACGTTCGTCATTGCCAACAAGATATCGCTGGGCGTTCAACATCGTGGTCTTCGATAACAACCCGCCACGTGCCGCTTTGTCCATGAGATGGACATCTCGTGTCCTCTGACAGTAATTCTGCGAGACGCTTCTTCGACGATGACAAAGATTGCGTCATCTACGACGTCAAGACTGCATCAACACATCATCTTGTGACATATGCAAGACTCAGTCTTTCTCTCACATATGCAAGACACAATCGTCCACTGACATATGCAAGACTTAACAGTCCTCTGACAGATGCATGACACTCTCTAATAACATCGTCCTCCGACATATGCAAGACATTATCGTCCTCTGACATATGCAAGACATTCTAATGACAACCTCTAACAGGTGTAAGGTGCAGCTCCGTCTTTACAACAATTGCAATAATTTTGTGCCTTCGGCTATGTGCGGCTACATCGACGATGATCACTACATCGACCACGGCTACTACATCGGCTACAGCAACTCATTGGCAACAACTCCAGTCAAAGCATATGTGTCATCACTATGACACTCCCGCTATGACTGCGGGAGGGAATAGAGGAGAGAAGTGGAGAAGACAGCAGAAGCACAGGAGTTCAAATTCAGTCGTAATCGTCCATTTCACTCCCGCTATGACTGAGGGGGGGATGTTAGAGTATAAGTTATAATAGACTAGGATTAGGATATTGTGGTCTGAGTAGGACTCTATTTTTGCGGGTAATTAGAACTCTATGATCCTGGACTATATAATGAAGTCTAGATGACCCTAAAAATTAATCTATTTCAAAGATATTCCAGTAATATTTTCCACACTCTTGGTGAGGGTGCTAGTGGCCATGGTGGCCTGGGCTGACATGTTTTGGTTAGGGATGGATTCGGATAAGATACGCATGGAATCGAATCCGGATACCACCTTTTATCATATTTTAATTCGAATACAAATTTTACCAGATACGAATATGGATGCGGATGTTGTCCATTATTGTCGGATATGAACACAAAACGAATACATCGAATACGGATTCGCATTCGGATAGATGGCTTCATCACGTGTTAATTCTTCATGGATACGGATAATATCGGATATTCCACATTTTATTCGAATATGAATATGGATTCGGATAGAGAAAAATAACAAAAATTCGAATTCGGATGTTTCCATTTAACATCCACATTAAAATCGAATACGAATACGGATATTCATATTGATGTTTTAGTCGAATACGAATATGAATAATTCGGATGTTTGAACATCCATATCCATCCCTAGTTTTGGTAGCCCGTCAGGGCGCTTGTTATGTTCATGGGCAGGGCAGCAACGAAGGTTAGTTCATCAACTGCTCCTCGTGCTAAACTGCTGCTGATGAACCTCCTGCATATTGTGAGCATTTCGCAGATAAATATGACGAAGGCCTCGTGCTGAGATAAGCTCATAGGGCTAGCCCAGAACTGATTGCGTAATGTTCCGTCTACAAAGGTCGGCCCATGGAAAAATACTGCTTGGCCCATCGAACATATTCAGCTAGGCACAATGGATAGACGACTAGAAGTCCAGTTGGATAGATTTAGATCACCACCTTTGATCTTAATATAAATTCACTTACGTACGTCCTTGGTCAAAATTTTTAGCTTTGACCATAACTTCTACAATTTATACAGCTTGATAATAAAAACACATGCTAATATATTAAATTGGCATGTGTTTTTATATTAAATGCATATTATGGTGAAGTTCAGTTTGATATATTAAATTCTATATACATGTGTTTCATATAAAACTGATTCATCTCCGTCTGTTGTATCACTACAAAATATTTCATAAATTCTGGAGGTCATTTTGGTAAAAAAAAAAGGAGACAGAGAATCCACGGATACTAGTCGCGTGAGTTAACTGACGGAATGGACAGAAGTACTGTCGAAGGAACCAAAGTTCAAATCAACATCAACAAGAAAGTAAAATATTTTAAGAACCATGAAAGGAACCGGTAACTTTAGCCATGTCAAATAGGAACATAATTTTCATATTTTATTTAGCAGGTGCGCGCCGAGAGGCCAAGACAACTAATGAAACCGGTTCACCTTGAGCTCCTTCCTTGGTCGGGCTAGCTACATCAAGGACAGTAGAAGCCAGCAGCTAGGAGAAGCCTCACCCTGCATGAAAGCCTCCATCTTTTCCTGGCAAGTGATCGATTCCTCAAAGATATCTTCTCAAGTGACTGTTAGCATTTTAGAAATGGAAGTTAATAAAATTGGTGTTAAATAAGAACAAATATTTTTTAAGGACCAAAGAAAGGATATAAGTCATTTTAGTGCTGTTAAATATAGAATTTTCCCTTAGAATTTATTTGAACCTGGTGGTCAATTAGTGCAGGCCTTGCGACTTGCGAGGATCACGAACGAATTGGAGGTTGGAAGCCCCTGTGTGCGCAAGCCCTCGCTCTTTTCAAGTATCAACAAGCGAATTCGACTTTGAAGCCAATTTGTTCCACCAGTTACACGGTACATTATCTAAATTCTTTTTGTTTTTTTACTGTCAAGATAAATTTTAGGCCACGCTGGGCCGCAAGGAATCTGGGGTCCTGTTTGCTGATCAAGACCAGCCAAACGGCCAAAGATAGTGTCCTGAGTCAA
The DNA here is from genome assembly GCA_004135705.1 of Alloteropsis semialata. Lineage (NCBI taxonomy): Eukaryota > Viridiplantae > Streptophyta > Magnoliopsida > Poales > Poaceae > Alloteropsis > Alloteropsis semialata. The sequence goes on along the minus strand of CM014277.1, from coordinate 7,228,131 downwards.
ACTACTTTTGGCCTGGGCTCCGTCCAAAAGTAATCCATGCAATGCTCAAATAAAACAGCCCAGCCAAACTGACCTGTCCAGAATACTTTTGGGCTGGGCTCCGTCTTCACGGGGATATCTCATTGTATATATACTCCAGCCCATAGATAGTGTCCTGAGTCCTGATATCTCCTGCGTAATTTATTTATGCCTTGCCGTCCCGACGTGTGCTCAACCCTATCACACAGCGAGAACTGAGCAAAAGCTCAGTGGTAGACGCTACGGTTGTGCAGGCCACCCGCCCGAGTTCGAAGCCCAGCTTCGCTCGGGTGTCTCACCGGGAACAGTAGTTTCCCTAAATAATTTCCATTGCCTCACACGGATGCCCCACAACTGTCATATCTCTCAGCCGTGGTTCCATAGCCTGGGTATAGGTTGTAGGTCTAGCTTACGCACTAGGGGTGTGAGTGAGTTGTGTGCGTGCGGTGTGTGTTGATGCGTGAGTTCAGATACTACAAGCTTGTACTGGAAGGTTGAGGCAATAAAAAAAAACCCTACACAGCGCCGCCAACGCCTCTCTCCGGTGAAGCAAAGTCCAACTCCAACCCACACCATCCGGTCGAGCACTCCAGCTGCGGCGAGCAGACGCAAATCCAAATGCCCAGGTACTCCAACAACTGTTCGCATCGATGAATCTGCTCTCTCATCTCTTGTACGTTAGCTGGAGCGGTGCTCTCAACTGATAGAGGTTGATGTGGCAACGACGCGGAGACGCGCGCCATTTGCTTGTCGAATTGCGGCAGCCAACGACGCTGCACATCTCTTGAATTCGTAAAATGAGAAGGATCGCCGGATCGAAGTAGTAGTGTAGGTGTAGTACTTTCTGTCGCTCAAATGTGTGCGACCTCGGCCGTGTTCGGATGGCCCTGGACAATTTTTTGTCCCAAGGAATTTTGCATGCATGAAGTACTAAATGAAGTCTATTTATAAAACCTTTTCACAGATAAGTGCAACTTTGCGTGACGAATCTAATAAGCCTAATTAATCCATGATTGGCTACATTGATGCTACAGTAATCATCCTCAAATCATGCGGTCAAAGGCCTCATTAGATTCGTCTCGCGAATTTGACAAGAGGTTGTGGAAGTAGTTTTGTAATCTGACTTTATTTAATACCTCTAATTAGTGGTCAAAGTAGGGTGCAAAAAATTTGTCCCCCATCTGAGCACAGCCCTCATCACACATAGTAGATCAGATCCCCTTCGGCATAAACCTAACTCACGGAGAGCACCGTACCAAAACCAACTCACCTCCGACTTCCCTTTCTTCCATGACCTCACCCCCGATGGGGGTGTCACTAAACTAGGCGCGCTGGCAGATCGAGGTGCCCAGCACTCGCCTGCCACATGGAGCTCGTGGTAGCTACTCTTGACCAAGCACGATCGCATGTCAGTCTGTTCGGGAACAAGACAAAGTGACAAACTAGACAAGGACTGAGAGCTAGGGCACCCTGTGTGATGGTCATCCACCAAGCGGAAAATAGACAAAGTTGGTGGCTATAAGTAACCTCATATCGCCCGTGGATTCCGCGGCACCGCAGCGCTCCGACTACTGTAGCAGGGTTTTTTTCGCGGATGGGCCGCGCGCTGCGCTATTCGGCCCTTTCGCTTAAGCCGAGCCCGTGTCCAGTGTAGAATTCGGACGCTGCATGTTGGGCCAGAGGCCGCCGGTTCGGCCGAGGGCTCTAGGTCCGCGTCATCCTCATCGTTTCCCCTCAGCCGCCGCTCTTCCTCGCTCTCTCTCCCCATCTCTCTCTCCCTGCTCCCCGTCGCCGCCCCTCCCCTGCTGCCCCGTCGCCGCCCCCTCCCCTGCTCCTCCCCGGCGAGCCCCCTCCTCGGCGTCCTCGCCCTCTTCCACGCGTCGGCCGCCGGCCTCTGCTTCCCCGCCCCCGGCGCGGCGCGGCCCCCTCGGCGTCCTCGCCCTCCTCCCCGCGTCCGGCGTCGGCGGCTGCGCCGCGCCTCCTCCCCACGCCCGGCACCGGCGGAGGAGCAGGGGGCCCTCCGCGCCGGATCAGGGGTCGCCGCCGTCGCCGCCGCTCCCTCTGTGCGGTGACCTGGGAGTCAGAGGAGGCGGCGGGCTCGAGCTCGAGCAGCGCGTCCTCGGTGGCGACAAGACGAAGACGCGGTCGCGGGAGTCTGGCGCCCGTGGAGGACGGTGGGGCAGGAGCAGCAGCAGGCCTCCCCTGCACTCAACAACCGCGTTGCCGCCGCGCAGTACATCCTCGAGGTTGCGCTCACAATCACTTCCTCTACCTTCCTCTCTCCTCTCCGCCTCTCCGTCACCGCCCCTCCCTATTCGCAAACGGAGGCGCGGCGGCGCGAACGCGGGATCCGGAGGCCGACGCGCACCCCCGCGGCCCGCAGGCCGTTCCCCGCAGCGAGGTCCCAGGTGGGGGCCCGAACAGCCGCCGGCGAGCTCGAGGCCCGCCTAGGCGGGGTCGGGAAGCCTCCCGGCTTCGGAGCGCCCCGCAAGCTGCTGGGTGAGCTCGACTCTCCTTCCCTTCTGGACTTCCGTGATTTTTGTTCTTCTTCGTCGTTTTTTCCTTTTCTTTTTTACCGTCAGACATTCCGTGGCGTGGCGGCGCAGCAGACAGCGGCGACCTCGACAACCGTTGAGCTGAGCGGTGAGTGGGGAACGCATCAGACGCCGGCGAGCTCCACCAGCAAGAGGCTACCATGAGCAAGCGGGTCCAGCTCCCTCTCCGGCGCTGGTGCATGTGCAGTGGTGGTCGGTGGCATCAGCCGTGGACTCGGCCGTCATACTGCAGCCATCGTCTTCTTTTTCCATAGACACAAGAAGCAAGCACTCCTCCACTTCCATCATTGTTCTGCTTCCATTGAAGTTAGTTTTTTTCTAGATGTTGATTTGGTGCTGCTTGGACTTCCAGGTGGAGGCGTCCATCTACGATATGCTTTCAGTGAATACGCGTATGAATGTGTATATTACTTCAGGAATTTAATAGGTAGCCTTGCATTGCCCAGTGACATAAGCATTCCTCATCTTTTTCTCCAATGACCATTGGTGGAAAAATATTTTGTTCTTGCTCTGGCACACATGGTATACATGATACATGTAATTGGTTATGGCTATTTTGATAAGCCAAATCCAATGAGATTGGAGAGAACTTTTATACTTTTGACTTTTTGAGACATGGGGGAGACTAGCAGAAGAGTCAAATGCTACAGCAGCCACATCCATATTTGGGCTGCACATACACATGCTCTTGCAACCCAATTACAATTGTCCATCAGTTAAACTCTGGATTTGAAGTTTTAATCTTTAGGGCTATGCATTATTGATGGCGACAGCTCGAGGACTTCTGCAAATTCAAGGTTAGTGAAAGGAGCTTAACATGGAACATGCATTTCAGAATATATAAATATGAGACTGATTTTATTATTATAACATTGGCTCAATACTATAAATATGTAGCTTATTAGTGCATAAAAGGGAGATAAAATGGATAATCTTGATTCTTAAAAATGGATAGTTCACATGTTGCCTGATGTTTGCAAAAGGTAAAAGTAATGACTCTGTGATTCAATGCTTTACTAAAAAATGAAATTATGTTCTTTTCAGAGAGGGACAGACTCAGCTGTACACAAAAGATTGTTCGGAGAGTAATCCTCTCTAATAATTTTCATTTTGTTGGGGATCATGGAAACTCTAGCTCGATTTTACATAAGAAAGACAATAATTGATTCTATCTGCGTTAGAAAACATCAATGGCACATGTAGTAGGCAAGTGGTTTACCTTTGAAACTGAATGTCACTTTTGCTTTTTTTGGGAAAAAAGGGAGCTGTATAAATTTATTCATCAAATTTGCTGTCTGACACTTTTGCTCTGATAGTATTTCCTTTCCTGTGACTATTTGCTTTCTATCTTTTGTTGCTGTTAGCTAAGGTTTCTATTGCTGACATGTGAAAAGGTACCTATCTGTAGACAACCGTTGGCATGTGCTACTGCAGGGTCAGGCCGCAGATGGCGCCGCAGCCGGCGGGGAGGACGGCTCCGGCAAGGGCTCGGAGGCCGACAACGAGGACGAGGCGACGGCATCAGCAGCGGCGGCGCGGGCGCGGGCCAGCAGCGGCGGGGCATCAGCAGCGGCGGTATGGCCCCTCCTCCCTCGCCGCTCCGCTCTGCGGCTGGTGTCCCATATACGGATCGATTCTGTGCCGGGCTTCGTCTTTGTCCTCTGCTGTTGGCCATGGGCGTCGTCGATGTCCGCCCAGCATTTGGGTCCTGTCGCTGGCCCAAACAGCTGCCCGGCTTCCCAAACAGCCTGCGTGGTTAGGGTTGCATGTTTCGTCAGCGGAATAATGTTGCATCCATTTCAGGTGAATACAAAAAATACCGGGATGCATGTAGACGTTAACTCACAGTCAAGAGCACTGTTTTGTCCCTTTGCGGTGTATACAAAATTCGGCATGGAGTATCTGCGGTGTTTTTAATTTTTATTTTCTGATAATGCAGGAAANAGGAGCAGCAGCAGGCCTCCCCTGCACTCAACAACCGCGTTGCCGCCGCGCAGTACATCCTCGAGGTTGCGCTCACAATCACTTCCTCTACCTTCCTCTCTCCTCTCCGCCTCTCCGTCACCGCCCCTCCCTATTCGCAAACGGAGGCGCGGCGGCGCGAACGCGGGATCCGGAGGCCGACGCGCACCCCCGCGGCCCGCAGGCCGTTCCCCGCAGCGAGGTCCCAGGTGGGGGCCCGAACAGCCGCCGGCGAGCTCGAGGCCCGCCTAGGCGGGGTCGGGAAGCCTCCCGGCTTCGGAGCGCCCCGCAAGCTGCTGGGTGAGCTCGACTCTCCTTCCCTTCTGGACTTCCGTGATTTTTGTTCTTCTTCGTCGTTTTTTCCTTTTCTTTTTTACCGTCAGACATTCCGTGGCGTGGCGGCGCAGCAGACAGCGGCGACCTCGACAACCGTTGAGCTGAGCGGTGAGTGGGGAACGCATCAGACGCCGGCGAGCTCCACCAGCAAGAGGCTACCATGAGCAAGCGGGTCCAGCTCCCTCTCCGGCGCTGGTGCATGTGCAGTGGTGGTCGGTGGCATCAGCCGTGGACTCGGCCGTCATACTGCAGCCATCGTCTTCTTTTTCCATAGACACAAGAAGCAAGCACTCCTCCACTTCCATCATTGTTCTGCTTCCATTGAAGTTAGTTTTTTTCTAGATGTTGATTTGGTGCTGCTTGGACTTCCAGGTGGAGGCGTCCATCTACGATATGCTTTCAGTGAATACGCGTATGAATGTGTATATTACTTCAGGAATTTAATAGGTAGCCTTGCATTGCCCAGTGACATAAGCATTCCTCATCTTTTTCTCCAATGACCATTGGTGGAAAAATATTTTGTTCTTGCTCTGGCACACATGGTATACATGATACATGTAATTGGTTATGGCTATTTTGATAAGCCAAATCCAATGAGATTGGAGAGAACTTTTATACTTTTGACTTTTTGAGACATGGGGGAGACTAGCAGAAGAGTCAAATGCTACAGCAGCCACATCCATATTTGGGCTGCACATACACATGCTCTTGCAACCCAATTACAATTGTCCATCAGTTAAACTCTGGATTTGAAGTTTTAATCTTTAGGGCTATGCATTATTGATGGCGACAGCTCGAGGACTTCTGCAAATTCAAGGTTAGTGAAAGGAGCTTAACATGGAACATGCATTTCAGAATATATAAATATGAGACTGATTTTATTATTATAACATTGGCTGAATACTATAAATCTGTAGCTTATTAGTGCATAAAAGGGAGATAAAATGGATAATCTTGATTCTTAAAAATGGATAGTTCACATGTTGCCTGATGTTTGCAAAAGGTAAAAGTAATGACTCTGTGATTCAATGCTTTACTAAAAAATGAAATTATGTTCTTTTCAGAGAGGGACAGACTCAGCTGTACACAAAAGATTGTTCGGAGAGTAATCCTCTCTAATAATTTTCATTTTGTTGGGGATCATGGAAACTCTAGCTCGATTTTACATAAGAAAGACAATAATTGATTCTATCTGCGTTAGAAAACATCAATGGCACATGTAGTAGGCAAGTGGCTTACCTTTGAAACTGAATGTCACTTTTGCTTTTTTTGGGAAAAAAGGGAGCTGTATAAATTTATTCATCAAATTTGCTGTCTGACACTTTTGCTCTGATAGTATTTCCTTTCCTGTGACTATTTGCTTTCTATCTTTTGTTGCTGTTAGCTAAGGTTTCTATTGCTGACATGTGAAAAGGTACCTATCTGTAGACAACCGTTGGCATGTGCTACTGCAGGGTCAGGCCGCAGATGGCGCCGCAGCCGGCGGGGAGGACGGCTCCGGCAAGGGCTCGGAGGCCGACAACGAGGACGAGGCGACGGCATCAGCAGCGGCGGCGCGGGCGCGGGCCAGCAGCGGCGGGGCATCAGCAGCGGCGGTATGGCCCCTCCTCCCTCGCCGCTCCGCTCTGCGGCTGGTGTCCCATATACGGATCGATTCTGTGCCGGGCTTCGTCTTTGTCCTCTGCTGTTGGCCATGGGCGTCGTCGATGTCCGCCCAGCATTTGGGTCCTGTCGCTGGCCCAAACAGCTGCCCGGCTTCCCAAACAGCCTGCGTGGTTAGGGTTGCATGTTTCGTCAGCGGAATAATGTTGCATCCATTTCAGGTGAATACAAAAAATACCGGGATGCATGTAGACGTTAACTCACAGTCAAGAGCACTGTTTTGTCCCTTTGCGGTGTATACAAAATTCGGCATGGAGTATCTGCGGTGTTTTTAATTTTTATTTTCTGATAATGCAGGAAAACAACATGAATGAAATCAAAAGATTTAACAAGGAAAGACGCCATGGTTTGGTGGAGATGCTGAAAGGTTTTGCATCAGATCAGGTAAAGTTCTCAGGTTGTTTTTCTTTTTGGTGGTGGGGGGTTATAAGTTCTCAACTTGACTTTTAATTTAGTTCTTAACAAAATCAAAAGATTAAGTTACTCAGTATGCTGTAATTCTTTCTGTATATTGCACCTCCAAATTTTTTAAAAGTAGCTACCTGTTATATCGCCAAAAGTAAAAAAACATGAGTGCTAAATGCTAGCTGTATCCATCCACTTTCAGCTGTGTTTTACAGAATGCAGGGCTCCTTCCATTGCCCTTGAAAAAGGCAATGCTCGGTGCCGGTGTTGTGGTCTATCCTGCCGGCGCCGACCGGCCTATCCGTCTGCCTTTGTGAGCTATACAGATACCCTTCCTCTGTTAGTTTCTGTGCTGTCGTGTTTTTGGTGCACGTTGGGCGACATGCCGGTTCTGTGCTGAATTTGTCCTAATTAGTACTTTGTTTTGGTGGATTTGGCTGCGTTCTAGGACAGACGTATTCCTTTGTTAGGTCTATGGTGTGCTTATGGTAGTGCATTGCATACTATTGTTGTCCTGTTTGTGGCTGTCGTGCCTCTGCGTTTGTCTGTGCCCAAACCTTCCTGCTGACAGGTTAGGCGAGATTTTTGTCGATCGGTTCAACGCGTTCTATTATTCTGTTGTGGAATTTGCCCACTGCCGATGTTATTGCTGTATGTTTGGTTTCGCTGGGTTATGTCTTCTTTAGTCTATACCTCATTGTCGTTGTCTGTGTATAGCCTTCTAGAACTCACGGCCAAATCGGTCCTCATGTCTTCTGCGTGTGTCACCTTCTTTCCAATGTTCCGCGCTATGCGTGTTAATTTTTATGTGCTCATCCTGGTTTTTTTCTATTTTTTGTTCTTGCTTAGGTACGTTGCACTGCCATTTGGGTGCTTCTACTGAATTCTGCTGCTGCTGTACGGCATTGTGTTTGCTGGGAAGGTATGAATTTATTTCCTGTCTCTAATTGTGCCTGCAATTGCTGAGGTGCTCTGCTTTACTTGCCGTATGACCAACAGTGTTAATTCGAGTTTGGTTTGTGTCTCTCCGTCTAGAAACTGTGGTTCCTGGGGACCATTTCCTGGATTGCTCTCGCTGGTTTGGTGTGACAACTCTGCGCCAGGTTAGTTCTTCAATGAGGTTGCGTGTGTGTGTGTGCGGGTGTGTGGTGTAAGGCTATTTTGGCCAAATCTCCTTCTCTTAATGCAATGATATGCAGCTATCCTGCATATTCGAGAAAAAGTTCTTCAATACTTAGTCTGCTTGGTACGTTTGGTTCTTCTTTTTCTGCAACTGCTGCCATTGCACGTCATGTTGTCTATGTTTGTTAGCTCATTTGCTCAGTTGCCTGCCATGTGTGCTATATGTCGATAGCCCGGCCTTCTCTATGCTATACATAGATTGCCTGGCCGTATATGCGGTGTGTTCTTTAGTGATGCTTCGACCAACTGAGATGCCTGTACGTGTAACGGCAGCTGCATGGTTTATCATTTGGTGCTATGTACATTGTTCTATATACGGAACTTTTATCATATAGAACCTGTGGTTGACATGTACGTTTCCTGCCTCATCGTAAGTTTACACTTTCTTCTCTGATAGGACTCTGAAAGGTTTTTGGGACCTTTCTTCTCTGATAGGACTTTGAAAGGTTCCGGCCCAACGGCAACCAAAAACGGCCCAGATCCTACGCCCTTCGCTCCACGGGCACGGCGAAGCGCGCGCTCCCTTCCTAGTATATACAAACCAGGAAGACTGTAAAAGGCTTCACAACCAAATTGCTTTATGCATGTAGGGGCTACCTGTCACACCCGGTTTTAGAAATAAAACCGAATGACTATCATATATGCGCCAAGATCAAGTTTACACACATATAAGACTTCATCAGTGATATAAAAGATAGTGCAAAACATATATAGAATTTAAATACCATTATTACACTCACGCGAAGCGTACAACTAGCAGCGGAACTTCAACACTTCTCCACAGGCATCTGACTGGGGGAACACGTACGCCTAGAAAACTCTAAAATACTCCACTAAAACCTTGTGTCTAAGTCTGAGCCGCAGATAAAGCAAGGTTGAGTACACTTATGGTTAGTACTCAGCAAATGTAGAGCAAAAGCATATGACATGCAAAGGTTTAACAAGGAAATAGCTGGCTAATTAAATTGCTTTAAGCACTTTAGTTGGTCATATTTTATTTAGCAACATAATTACTAAGGTATAAGTGTGTACCAACCCAATTAAAGAACTGAGGTAAATAAATGCTCATAAAGTAACCACAATTTAATTCAATTCCAAGTTTAATTATCATGAGAGGGTTCAAGCCGTTCGTAACCATGAGCACGGCTGTTATAACAGTTTTATACTCTGCAGAGGTTGTACACTTTCCCCACAAACAACGTTTCTCATATAGCCTGAGGTCGCAAGCCTCTTCAACGCTTCCTTAGGTGAAGGGCCAGAGAACCATTACATGACCTTTACAAAGAATTATTAACATAAAACAACCCGCTAAGATTTCAAGCCACAGCAAAGCATAACCTTTCCTAATCGCCGAGTTACTTATCAAAGCATACTCCCAAGAGGTTCAGCTATACCCCATCTATGCTTCGTCATTACGACTGAAGAAAGCCATGAAGGACCATTCACGTATAATGTCGAACCTCTAAAACCTGAAGCGGCCTATTGTCTCTTCCTTGAGGTTTGTTTCTCCCTGAGATTTTCCTCGGCCCATTATTACTTAGGTTATATCTAGTTTTTGTACAAACGTATCTCCTTTGCTCATGCATGGATTCTTTTTGTTATTACCACGGAAGTCAACAATTCTTTTCTTGTTCTTCTAAAGCCACATAAACCAATGTGCAATTTTAGTGCAGCACTTTGCTGGCAATTTATGACTCAAGCCTTGAAACAAAACTTTGTTTTCCGGAAATCTATCTATTTTCTAAAAGAACAAAAACTTTGTTTCCACTACCGGAGAAGGCGCCATCAGTACCGGTTGATAACCCTCATAGGTACCGGTTCTGGAACCGGTACCGTGCAACCGAGACTAAAGGGGTCGGTCTTCGGTACCGGGTCCAGAACCGGTACCAAAGGGCCCTCCCACGTATGCTACGGGGGAGGCCCTTTGGTACCGGTTGGTGTTATCAACCGGTACCAAAGGGTGTGTTTTTTATTTTTTTATACGTTTGCTATTTGGGTTAGTTATACGCGATTCGTATACGTGTCTACGCGTCTATGTGTCTATGCGTCATATGTCGTATATCGTACACGATCTTTCACGCAATAAGATTGAAGTCGTCGCAATTGTCAATTGATTTTGACCCGACTTTGATTGCATTTTTCTCGAACATTCACATATAAACATTTGAGATCAGCTAATACAAAAGTTAGAGCATTTAAAAGTTCTTTACAATTATGGCCAGAACTAGAAGAAGGAGCGAAAAGGGAGCCTAATTGAGCGATAGCGCGTCCGTCATGGTGGTACTCTCTGTTTGGATTTACAACTTGGTCCATAATAAATCCAAATAGTTGGTCCGCAATAGTTTTTGCTTTTTCTCTCATTGGGAGCTCTTCATGGTAAAACATCCTCTACATTAATCACAAATGTGAATGTTCATTCATATAATAAATAAATTTTGCATATAATCAATTCTAAACAAGTAACTAATAATCATTCATTCATATAATAAATAATTTTTACATATAATCATAAAATTTCCTAACACATTCATTTCTAAACAATAACTAATAATCATTTCTAAACAATAATCAATAACTAATAATCATTTCTAACAAAGTATAATATTTCCATATACACTAACAAAGTATATTCATGAAATAACAAAGTATACATGAAATAACAAAGTATAATAAATATATTCATAATAAATATACACTAATAATCATATTTCTATATACACTAATAATCTAATTTTCGTACTAATAATCTAATTTTCATATACACTAATAATCTTATTTCCATATACACTAATAATCTAATTTCCATATACACTAATAATCTAATTTTCATATACACTAATATTTTCATACACTAATAAACTAATTTCCATATACACTAATAATCTAATTTCCATATACACTAATAATCTAATTTCTATATACACTAATAATCTCATTATCCACTGGCAGACGTACCATGAGTTCTTCGTGTGTCGCTTTTTTGGGAGAAATAAAGCTATGGATCCACTGGCAGACGTAGTATCCGCATAGATTCGTCCCTTCTTCCTGTCTGGCACACTAAAAGTGGAGAAGAATAAAGTTAGACGTAACAACTATATATTAGTGTGATTTTACGAGATATGCGGGTACACCAGCCACATACCGGAAAGTCCGTCTTTACAACCAATTTTTCTTTGAAATTTCCTCGAACATTTGCAGGGAAAACGTAACCATGCCATGTCAATCAAGTCTAAAACTGCTTGGTAATCCCCTTGTGGTTTTCGCATTGAGTCCAAGACAAAAATTTGACCATCTTTTATGATTATCACAAGGAGTATCCAGTGGAAGCTGTAGATATATATAAATACATGCACAAGTATTGAGAAAAAAGTCTTAAAGCTATACATACATAGAGAGAAGTACTCACTTGAAATTGTATGGCAAAAGAATGAAATGCTTGCTTCTTTGTCTTTCCAGGTACAAGTATATGTTGTCCACCGTGTCTAGTGGCTTACTGGATACAAGTACGGCATTTACCATGCATGGATCCATGAAGCCGACATCATCATATGATTTTTCGTGGCATGTATGGATCTCCATCCTACATGACAAGAATAGATTATTGTTATTGTTGCAAATTCTAATTAAGAAAGCAAGTATTGCGAGAATAGATCAGTGAAACAAACTTACACAACCCAGCAGCTCATGATTGAGAGGTCTATGACATCTTGATGGTACAACATATGCACATCCTTGAAATCCAAAATCAAGAGACTATGCCCACGGAAGTAATCACGATCTTGTTTCAAAACATTGAGCATCAGTCTACCCTTTTTGGACACCTTCATGTACCACTCATGAAATCGGAACGCTTGAGTGGGTAGGTACTTCACAGAAAATTTGGGCACCATTGGTTCGCCATATCGAAATTCCCAAATTTTCACTGGTGTTGCCTTAGGAATTTCGCCCCGTAAAATTTGTGTCGGTGAGAGGCCTGTTTGCGCGCACAACTTCGCAAGTTCTTCGTCGTCAATATCCTGATGCGCTTCTGTCCCCCTAGTAGAGCTCTGACCTACTTGTTTCTTCTTAGGAGTGGCTGTCTTCTTCCCCGAGGATCCACTGCTGGCTTTTTTCTGCTTATCATAAGACTTTGCAAGCTGGCGGTCGTAGTCAGAGGGTAAGAATCTCTTCTGATTCGCCGCGCTCATTGTTTTGAAAAAGGTCTTCGCTGTCGGATCTATGGGTACCGGCTTCTCTGGCTCATCTGGTTTGAAATGCTCTTTGACCTGGGCTGCGACCACCAAAGCAGTTTCCTCGTCAGTTTGGTCGTAAGGTAACTTCTTCCTTATGGCGGCCAACTTTTCTTCTTCGGTAGGCTCTTTCTCCACCGTTTGGCGCTTCTGGCGAGTAGTCCGCCGTGGGGGCGCAGCTTGGCGCTTTGGGGGATGCCGTGCTGGTGGAGGAGGAGACATGTGTGAGCCGGCATCATCCTGACCTGGAGGTGGCAGCTCTGGGTCATCCTCGTCCCTTCCTGAAGGTGACGGTGGCTGCGGGGGATCCTTGGGTGGAGTAGATGACGGCCCTTGGCTGCCAAATTTGACGTAACGCTTCTTCCATAGAATGATACTGCCGTGGGCAGCATCCGCTAACGTCTTTTCTCCGTCGCCACCTTGGATGTCGAGCTCCAAGTCATCATATCCTTCACAAATTTGCTCGACCCCCACCTTGCAGTAGCCATTTGGAATCTGTGCCCCATGAATTGTCTGCCCTTGCTCCACCGGATAAGCCATACCGTAAGCCACCTTAGTGGATAGGTTTCGGCTTGGTATATGAAGCTCACATGGCATACGCGGAGTGATTTCGTCCACTAGATAGCGAGCACTCTCGTCCCCGGCATTGGCAGGTGGTACCTCCGTGGAAGCAACACTGCTGCGATGTTGGAAGGGCGGGCTAACACCATCACCTGATCCAACAGCTGGTACAAGTACTGCTCCCGGCACCGACTGCCCTTGGCTCAGCAATGTCTGTATCTGTCTAGACACTTCAACTGCGATGCCGGCCTTTGTCTCCCGAAGCTCTCTTTCCAAGTTCTCTACTCTTCTCTCCTGTGCGGCCTTAGAGCGGCTTCGACTCTTGTACGTGTCAATGTCCGCAGGGAATGCAACCTTCCAAGGGACGACGCCGACACCTCTAGCTCGTCCGGGATGTTCGGGGTTCCCCAGAGCCCTTGTTAGCTCGTCGTTTTCTCTGTCGAGAACGAATATCCCATCGGCTTTCTCTTTAAGTACCTTAAGGATAGCAACGGCCGCCTCTTTTAACTCATCATTGTATATAAGAGACCCATCAGTAAGATCCAGAGTGCCACCATGAGCGTAGTACCAATGCCTTGATCGCTCGGGCCAATTCATTGTCGCCGGCGTGATTCCCCTGGCAATCAAATCTTCTTCCATCTTGTCCCAGATAGGAATTTTCTTCGTATAGCCAGTTGGTCCAAGAGAGTGGAAGTACCGTTTCTTCGCGGCATTGATCCTATTCTGTCACGAGTTCTTTTCACCTAACTCCGACCGCCTGTACTACACGAACGAATCCCAATGACCCCTCAGCTTTGGGTAATCATCAAAGTTGGGTGTCAGGTTCTTCTCGCCATATTTCTTGTACAGGTTCTTCTTCCATGTTTGAAATGCAATACACATCGTCTTTAGAGCCCAATTTTTGACTCTTTCCTCTGAACCTTGAGGCACTGCGAAACGTTCTTTCAGACTGGCCCATAGCATTTCTTTCTCTGATTGCGGCACGTATGAATGATCTTCGCTGTGTTTCCACCTCTGCAGGCTGATGGGCACGTGGTCTCTCACTAGAACACCACACTGATTGGCCATCTTTATAGCAGCTTTCTCTGGCGCAACTGGCCGACCATCTTCTGCCACATCAGTGATTATAAGTCTGCCCTCTAACTTTTTGGTCGAGCCACGTTTCGTCCTCTTCGATGATGAGGACCCAGAAGGTTGTGAGCCTGAGGGCTACACGTATGAGAAAGAAATGTATCAAGATTTCATGCTTGAACATATATATATTCGATATTGACAATATGTATACATATATACCTCCTCGGCCCGAACACTTCCAGCGGCAGGTTCTTCCATGCCATCACCTGACATATTCAGGTATTGGCTGCCATCGTCACCACCTGCCTCCTCATGGACGTCGAGGAGGTTTGTGGCACGTGCACTGCCTTTTGCAATTTCTTCCATCATAATCATGTTCATTTCGTCTTCTGTCATGTCCATTTTGTCTTTCGTCTATCAAATATACATGAAATAACAATTATAGAGTTTACATGAAATAACACTCATAGAGTATACATAAAATAACAATTATAGAGTTTATATGAAATAACAATTCTATCAAATTCGATCAAATTCTATCAAATTTCATCAAATTAATTCTACCAAATTCGATCAAATTCTATCAAATTCGACCAAATTTGATCAAATTCTATCAAAATCTATCAAATTCAATCAAATTCGATCAAATTCTATCAAATTTGATCAAATTTGATCAAATTCTATCAGAATCTATCAAATTCTATCAAATTTGATCAAATTCTATCAAATTCTATCAAATTTGATCAAATTCTATCAAATTCTATCAGAATCTATCAAATTCAATCAAATTCTATCAAATTTGATCAAATTCTATCAAATTCTATCAAATGAGTACTGGAAGTTCAAACGAAAATCAAATTTGTAAACTATTCTTTCTCATGAAATAACAATTATAGAGTTTACATGAAATAACAATTCTATCAAGTTCTATCAAATTCGATCAAATTCTATCAAATTCCATCAAATTAATTCTATCAAATTCGATCAAATTCTATCAAATTCTATCAAATTCTATCAAATTCTATCAAATTCTATCAAATTCGATCAAATTCTATCAAATTCTATCAAATTCTATCAAATTCGATCAAATTCTATCAAATTCGACCAAATTTGATCAAATTCTATCAAAATCTATCAAATTCAATCAAATTCTATCAGAATCTATCAAATTCTATCAGAATCTATCAAATTTGATCAAATGCTATCAAATTCGGTCAAATTCTATCAAATTCGATCAGAATCTATCAAATTCTATCAGAATCTATCAAATTCTATCAAATTCGATCAAATTCTTTCAAATTCGATCAAATTCTATCAAATTCTATCAAATTCGATCAAATTCTATCAAATTCTATCAAATGAGTACTGGAAGTTCAAACGAAAATCAAATTTGTGAACTATTCTTTCTCATGAAATAACCATTACAGAGTTTACATGAAATAACAATTCTATCAAATTCTATCAAATTCGATCAAATTCTATCAAATTCCATCAAATTAATTCTATCAAATTCTATCAAATTCTATCAAACTCTATCAAATTCTATCAAATTCGATCAAATTTTATCAAACTCTATCAAATTCTATCAAATTCGATCAAATTCTATCAAATTCGACAAAATTTGATCAAATTCTATCAAAATCTATCAAA
>CM014277.1:7182461-7204670 GCA_004135705.1 Alloteropsis semialata | reverse complement strand
CTCGGGCGCGGCGGCGTCGGCGGCGTCGGGCGTCGAGGAAGGGCGCGGCGGCGTCGGGCGTCCGGGAAGGGCGGCGGCGGCGGCGATTTCGCGAAATGACTAAGTGTGGAGAAAGGAACGGGCGCGGCATTATATAGCCCCTACATCATCGGTACCGGGTGATGTCACCACCCGGTACCAAAGGGCCTTTGGTACCGGGTGGTGACATCACCCGGTACCGATGGATTAACCCTTTGGTACCGGG
This sequence comes from Alloteropsis semialata, assembly GCA_004135705.1. Lineage (NCBI taxonomy): Eukaryota > Viridiplantae > Streptophyta > Magnoliopsida > Poales > Poaceae > Alloteropsis > Alloteropsis semialata. Next base: position 7,204,426 of record CM014277.1, on the reverse strand, counting down.
TGATGTCACCACCCGGTACCAAAGGCCCTTTGGTACCGGGTGGTGACATCACCCGGTACCAAAGGGTAATTTGCGCGCCAATCTGAAACCCTAAGGTACCGGGTGGTGTCCCAACCCGGTACCAAAGGGTCCCCAATTCAGTTTCCCGCCTCCTAATCTTTTTAGCTTTTTATTATATATACTCTTTCATCCTTTTGTTCCTTTTTAGTATTTATTATTTCACATATATACTATTTGCACAATTTAACTTTGGTATATTATTTTCTTATAATAATCTATGAATTTCCTTTACATGAATTAACAAAATATACATCAACTAACAAGTATTAATTTCTTATAATAATGTTTCAATTTCCTATATATGAAATAATAAAGTATACATCAACTAACAAGTATTATTTTTCTTATAATGATATATGAAATAATGTAAATCTAGATTCATATTTCTATATATATTTTATTTGGTATTAGTAATATATATTAACTCCTTTGATATTAGTAATATATATTAACTCTTTTACTATTCTAGATTCATATTACTATTTAGTAATATATATTAACTCCTTTACTATTCTAGATTCATATTACTATTTAGTAATATATATTAACTCCTTTATATTACATACCATAACGCTTCAACATAATTAGAATTACATAGCATCATCATGGTTCAACATAAGTACAACATTATGCTTGAACAGCAATAATCAGGGTCCCTGCACGCCATGCTTCTTCATGAGATAGAAAGGATAGTTTATATCGATAATATCGATGCCTAGGAACCTGTCGACATAATCAAGTGCATATATGTATGCACTATCCTGTGCCTTGTAACGTAAATCCAAGACCTCTCCATAAATTGTGATCTCAGCAGCATTGGCATGACTCAAGGTTATATTAGCTTGGAAACCACCATTAACTCGATAAGCCCCTGGCGTCGTGTGTGCATACCCTAAGTTTCCAAGGACTTGATAAAGGACTGCACGTAAACCAGAACACGCATGCATGAATCCACAGTAGTAGTCATCCTACAATAAGATTAATAAAACATATTGTTACAGATAAAGATAGTTAAATTTTAATATAATTACACAGTTAAAAATAAAACTAACTTACATAAATCGATTCATATGAAGGACTAATCCTTTTAGGCATCTGTGTCACGTCTGCCTCACCCGTCTCAAGAGCTTTCAACTTGAAGTAGCTGTAGTCCGGAAAAACGTGGCTAGTTTGACTTTCTATTTGGGCTAATGCTTGCCTCACAGCATCACACGAGGCCACATGGTCTTGCTGCCACGCGCCAGAATGAACGTGGATAATAACCATGTCACCAGGATTTGGGTCACGGGTGGCATTTTGTTGAATGCTAACAGAGATCATAACCCTACCAGTATTTTCGGTCACATTGACCGATGTTTGCATCTTTTAGCCATGTAATTGGATTAATGATCTGCATTACTAATAATTTCTATTCTCAGTGACATAGTGATTCCATTCAAATGCAACTTGCAGAGGATTATCTATATTACCATATTGTAGCGAAGTTGCTGAGGTGTGGGAATTGGGACATGATCAACTTGTTGTGTTGTCGACCATCCAGGCTCGTGAGCCTCTCGAATCGGGATGGTAGGTGGCATATTAGTAACATAGCCACCACGTCTAGCTGCCTGACGCTGTCTCGGCATGATACTAACCAAAATAAACCGTAATATATTACAAGTCAATTTAACAAAACTAGTAAATACTTATCAAGAAGTATAAGACAAAATCAAATTTGGTTAATCAAGAAGCATAAGAAACTATTCTAGAATCATATTACTATTTAGTAATATATATTAACTCCTTTACATTACCTACCATAGTGCTTCAATATAAGTACAACATTATGCTTGAACAGCAATAAATATTTTCTTTACAAGAGTGCCTTCGTTATGATCGTTGCGAGCGTAAGGAGCATCTTCATTGGCCAACAGGATGCTTGTGTCAACCTCCACACTGAACGGAGACACCTCGTCACACCTATTATAATCATCTTCATCGGTGACGTCCTCGACACCCACAATTTTTCTTTTCCCCGTGAGAACTATGTGCCGTTTTGGATAAAGTTCAGAGTTGTTTGTTTGCAGAGTCCCCGTCTTGGATTTAGTAGACATGTCCTTCACATAAAACACTTGATGCACATCCTTGGCAAGCACGAATGGTTCGTCTACATACCCAATTTTGTTGAGATCCACAGTTGTCATGCCGTAGCGGTCTATAGTAACACCTCCACTTGTAAGTTTCACCCATTTGCACCGAAAAAGTGGTATTTTCAAAGGTCCATAATCTAGTTCCCAGATCTCCTCTACCTGGCCATAATATGAGTCCCTGTTCCCTTTGTTGTCAAAGGCATCTATACAGACACCACTATTTTGGTTGGTGCTTTTGTCGTCTTGGGCTCTCGTGTAAAATGTATACCCATTTATGTCATAGCCTTGGAACGTCAAGAATGAGGATGATGGTCGCCTTGCCAAATACGCCAGCTGTGTATGTATTGTCTCGTTACCCATGAGCTTTTGTCGCAACCAAACAGCGAAAGTTTCTATGTGATGGCGTGTAATCCACTTGTCAGACTTTCTTGGATTTTGGTAGCATATTATAGTCTTGTGCTCCTCGATGTAAGGAGCCACCATGGTTGACGACTGCAATACAGTGTAATGGGCTTTCATGAATAAATCGTAGTCGCTACACCTTGTTTGTTTCCTTCCTAACGTGCCCTTTCCAAGTAGTCTCCCCTCATGACGTGACTCAGGTATCCCAATCGGTTTTAGTTCGGGGATATAGTCAACACAAAACTCAATGACATCCTCTGTTCTGTATCCCTTTGCGATGCATCCTTCTGGAAGAGAATGGTTACGAATATATTTCTTTAGAATAGCCATCAGTCTCTCAAAAGGATACATATTGTGTAGGAATACAGGACCAAGAATACCAATCTCTTTGACAACATGGACCAGGAGATGCGTCATAATATTAAAGAAAGACGGAGGAAATATCATCTCAAGGCTGACAAGGCTTTGGGCCACATCATCCTACAGCTTTGCTAGATTACTAGGATCGATTGCCTTCTGGTCGATTGCATTGAGGAAGGTGCATAGCTTCGCAATAGTTGTTCGGACATTTACGGGTAGTATTCCCCTCAGCGCCACCGGAAGCAATTGTGTGAGCAGCACATGGCAGTCATGGGACTTGAGGTGTACGAATTTCTCCTCTTTGCTTAGAGTGTAGCCAGCAGGACGTAAGTTCCATCGCCCTTGCTCTCTTTTCTCAGGATGCAGGGGATCTCGTTGTTTCATACGTTTCAAGTCCTGTCATGCTTCAAGCGTATCTTTTGACTTTTCGTAAGTACCAAGGAACCATAGCACGTTTACGCAAAGATTTTTGGTCAGGTGCATCACATCAATTGCGTAGCGGACATCTAAGACCTCCCAATATGGTAGGTCCCAGAATATTGACTTTTTCTTCCACATGGGTGCCTTTCCATTTTCACTTGCCGCTGGCTGGCTGCCAGGTCCCTTCCCAAAGACCACTTCACATCTTTTACCATAGCAAATACATATTTTCCATGATGCCTTGGTTTGCTACGAGTTTCCGCCTCAAAATGCTTTCCTTTCTTTCTTAGCGGATGTTTCTCAGAAAGGAATCGACGATGGCCCATATACACACACTTTCTACAATGTTTCAGGTAAATGCAGTCGGTGTGTTCTAGGTAATGTGTGCATGCTTTGTATCCCTTGTTTGACTGTCCCGACAGGTTACCAAGTGCAGGCCAATCATTGATGGTCACGAACAGTAATGCTCGTAGGTTAAATTCCTCTTGCTTGTGCTCATCCCACGCCTTTACACCATCTTTGCCCCACAACAACAAAAGGTCCTCAATCAGTGGCCTTAGATACACATCAATGTCGTTGCCAGGCTGCTTTGGCCCTTGGATTAGCACTGGCATCATAATGAACTTCCGCTTCATGCACATCCATGGAGGAAGGTTGTACATACAAAGAGTCACGGGCCAAGTGCTGTGGCTACTGCTCATATCACCGAAAGGATTCATGCCATCCGTACTCAAACCAAATCTTATGTTCCTTGCATCTTCTGTGAAGTCTGGGAACGCTCTGTCGATTTTTCTCCATTGGGACCCATCAGCGGGGTGTCTCAACATATTGTCTTCCCTCCGATCCTCTTTGTGCCACCGCATCAATTTAGCATGCTCTTTGTTTCTGAACAAACGCTTCAGACATTGTATTATAGGGAAATACCACATCACCTTGGCAGGGACTCTCTTCTTGGGGGGCTCTCCCTCAACATCACCAGGGTCGTATCGCCTGATTTTATACCGCGAACAATTGCAAACTAGACAGGCATCCAAAGATTCGTACGCCTTGCCCCGATAAAGGATACAATCATTGGGACATGCGTGTATCTTTTGTACTTCCAGTCCTAGAGGGCAAACGATTTTTCTTGCTTCGTATGTTGTTTCAGGCAATGTGTTGCCGTCTGGAAGCATCTTCTTTATCATTTTCAATATCTCTCCAAAACCTTTGTCAGACAAGCCATTAGTTGCCTTCCATTGCAACAGTTCCAGTGTGGTACCCAACTTTTTCTGGTCCTCTTTGCAATCTGGGTACAGCAATGTTTTGTGGTCCTCCAACAAACGCTTCATTTTCTCCCGCTCTTTTGCACTTTCGCAGTCTTTCTCTTCATCACGGATCATGCCACCTAAGGCATCATCATCCTCATCTTCTGCAACTGCTTCACCCTCGCCCATTGCTGTATCATCTGCAAAGGCACCGTATTGTGCAAAGTCCGTGATGTTGTCCTCACATTCTTCATCACCTTCTTCAAAGAATATCCCCGCTTCGCCGTGTTTGGTCCAACAGATATAGTTAGGCATGAAACCACTCCTAAGCAAGTGTGTGTGAACCACCTTCTTCGAGATGTGATAATCCTTCTCATTCTCACAGACCTTGCATGGACAACATATAAAACCCGAGGTCGAGTTAGCCTCTGCCGCGTCGAGGAATTGATGAATGCCATTAATGAAGTCAGATGAGCGTCTATCCGCGTTGTACATCCATTGCCGATTCATCTATGTAAATATCATTTCAAATATGTAAATATCATTTCATGTATGTAAATATCATTCACAAAATACAATGAAAAATATGTAAATATCATTTGAAATATGAACATCATTTGAAGTCTGTAAAAAGATGTAATTCTAAAGAGATGGTTTTGTTGCTTGGAGCAGATCAGGGCCCTCAGGGGCAGCTATTTGTAGCCCTTGTAGGCCGGTGAGGCGGAGAGTATCCGACGGAGCCGGTTGTTTCACCGGGAAGAGAGTGCAGAAGAGTTGATTTGAGTGGTCACTGTAGCAATGGTGGACATGGACGTAACCGGCTCTCGCTCAGAGCTAGCAGGATGGTGCTACAGTAACCAAGGGCACGATGGCCGACAACCACATTCCAAAAGCATCAACGTCTTACTTTTGCTCATCTCAAAAAGAAATGAAAGGAGTGATTTGGCTCAGATATGTTGTCTTTCATTTGACCTTGAACTTGGAGCATAAGAAACATTATAGGTGGTAAAAAAATTGGTTCATGGTAGGCATAGAACCATGAGACACACCCAGCCTAACCATCACAACCGATCCGTTGCTTTGGCATGGATGTGTCTCATGGTTTGATGACAACCATGAAAAGCATAACTATACAATACAAGCTCAAGCTCAAGGTCATCATATGTTACCCAGCTAGAAAACTAGGTAAATTTGATATCATCATAGGCATGCCTAGAGTTGAATTGTTTTAGTTCAAGATATTGACAACCATGAGAAGTAAAATTGAATTTCAAATCTAACTAAATAAGAATATCATTTATAATCTCAAAAAATCCTAATAACCCTAAATATCAACGTCATTTGAAGCCTCTAAAAAGATGTAATTCTAAAGTTCGTAATAAGCCTAAATATGAATATCATTTATAATCTCTAAAAATCATAATAACCCTAAATATGAATATCATTTATAATATCTAAAAATCATAATAAGCATAAATATGAAAATCATTTAAAGTTTCTACAAATAATCCAAAAATCTAAACAATATCTAAAAATTTGCGCATCATCTCTACACATGCAACAACTAACTATATAGTGATTCTCTATTACAAATTCATAATAAAAATGAAGATTAAATCTAAAATCTCTTATTTCAATCCATTCCACAAAATACAAATTACTCAAAACATAGAGCATGAAATAGACCATACTAACCGTCAAAAGAGAGAGGATGAAGTTGCTAACCTTCTCGCGGACTTGGTTTGCAAAATCTCCAAAGGTTATGAAAAATTTGGGCATGAGCTCCCCCAACCCGAGCTCAATGGAGGATGAAGAAATGAGCCATGGCTCAGGCTGGGGGAGGAAGAAGGGAATTTATACGCAGATCCCCTTTGGTACCTGTTGGTGGCACCAACCCGTACCAACCGGTACCAATGTGACCCCCTTTGGTAAGGGTTGGTGCCACCAACAGGTACCAAAGGCCCCGAGACTCATTGGTACTGGTTGGTGACACCAACCAGTACCAATGTGCCGCCTTTGGTACCGGTTGGTGCCACCAACCGGTACCAAAGAGCGCGCAAAATTATTGACCGTTGGACCCGGTACCAATGCAAGCATTGGTACCGGGTACCAATGCAAGCATTGGTACCGGGTCCAATCCAACCGTGACCTGTGAGGGGTGGCGGATGGCGGGTTCTCTGGTAGTGTTCCATGTAGTTCTTAGTACTCGACATCCCTGGTTTAAAAAAAATGATTTGACAATTGAATTCTTGCGATGAAACTACTTTCATTGAACAAATTTGGATTAGGACTGGAGAGGAATCGATGATCGTATTAGTCTAAGAGGGGGAGAGGTAAATTAGGCAACTTGAAAACCTTAGACCTATGGCTTCGACTAAATTGCACAAAACATAATTTAGATCATTCTATCTAGATGTGCAACTATGTTTCACTAGTATTTGCAACCCACACACAAAGAGTTTTACAACATAGAGCCAATCCTAACAAAATTGATATTTGCACACCAAGCTTACAAGATTGGCTACCAAGAACCAAGCATAAGGCAACTACACGTTGCAATCTCTCTCTCTAGGCCTAACCTAGCACATGCTCTTTTGCTAGATTGCCATGGCGAAAACTACGCCATTCAATTATTGTCATCGGAGGAAGATATACCATGTACAATTCCTCTTCTCTACTTTGCCCTTCAGGCCTTTTGCTTCGATGGAAACTACGCCGTGTAGTCAAACAATAACACCGCATCAAATGTCATGTAGAGCAGTCCAACTTCATTTTGCACACAGTGGCTTCTTCCAATACTATGCCATGCATCACCTGAAGGGACGCCATGTAGATCATGTCCAAATCCAGCTGACATGTTCTCTGTATAGATCCACGCAGCGGAAAATATGCCGTAGATAAAGAGCCAGCTTCTAGAGCCAAAGCTACATGCCATTTCTTTCAATCAAAACTACTTTGATAGAATATTCCCTCGGCAGAACTTTCGGCGTGTAGAGTTTCTTCAGGACTTATCCGATTCAGCCAACTTAAATCCTTTGACATGGAATTCATCCATGGGACCTTTAAGAATATGTAAATATTCTCTGACATTGTTAGTACTAGGTTGTCACTCAATCACTAAAATCATAATATAATAATCTTGGAGGGTTATTTTCCTTACAGGATTAAACAAGAATAAAATTTAAGTCGCCGGGTTTGGCACTGAGCAAATTTGAGCTATGATTTTACAGCAACTTGATAGTAATTGATATCAATGTATAATGGAAAATTCTTACTCTACAACAAGTTGGATAAATAATATAGCTTTGTTTGGCCAGAGTCAGCCAAAAATCCATATTAATTTGCATTTAAGTGATATCATACTATTTTGAACAGGTTTCCAAGAAAAGGCCAGAGCCATCTGATGTTGAAGTGCTGCGAGAACTTGTTTCAAAGCGTGGTGGACTTCCCAAAGTTATCGTTGAGATTGCTAGATTCGTGACCAGACTACACAGGTTAACATGGATTGATCTAGCACGCATTATCAATAATAATTTTATGCAAGAGTTGCAGAGCAATGAAGATTTGGGCAGAATGAAGGGTCTGTTTTGTTGGATACAATCATACTTACGTAATTTCCCAGATTCTCTCAAGCCATGTATCTTTTACCTGTCAATTTTCTCTCCGAACCAGCTCATTCAGGGGAGACGACTAGTCAAGCGGTGGATTGCAGAGGGATACTCTAGAGACAGCCATGATCAATCTGCTGATGTGAATGGGGAGGCGCAATTCTTGTACCTCCTCTGTCAGGGCATAATCCAGCAACCAGCCTCATCGGGGGTGGGTGGCAGAAGGATGGTCTTATGCCAAGTAAACAGGTTTTTCCGGGAGTACATCGTATCACGACGAATGGGGAGCCATGTGTTTGAACTGGATGGCAATTGTGCCGCAACGACCCAGCGCACAGGACGTCATCTTGTTATATCGGACACCTGGCACAGGGACAAAATTGTGTTCCAGAGCATTGATTTCTCCAAGCTGCGGTCACTAACAGTGGTGGGGGAATGGGAATCATACTTCATCTCTGAATGTATGAAGCTGCTCCGAGTGCTTGATCTAGAGGATGCATCCAATGTAAACTACAATGATCTTAAGAAGATTGCGAAGTTGTTTCCTCGCCTCAAGTTCCTTTCTCTGCGAGGACTTGCTGAAATCTTCCAGCTGCCCAGTTCAGTAGGTGAACTGAGGCAGCTCCAGACCCTGGATGTCGAAGGTACCTCAATAGCCAGCCTGCCAGTAAACGTCACCAAGTTAAAGAAGCTACAGTACACCATGCCGGCACCACTGCCCCAGCAGAAGATGGACCATCAACACCATATCTTCCACTGTCGTGGTTGTCAAAGCACTGTATAGGTCATCACCAGGTTGGCGTCACGATGCCTCACGGGATTGGGAAATTGACGGCCTTGCACACTCTTGGTGTTGTCAACATCAGTGCTTCAGGAACAAAGGCCATTTTGGGAGATCTCAAAATGCTCACACAATTGCGCAAGCTTGGAGTGTCTGGCATCAATTGGAAGAACAGCAAGAGTTTTTTCTCTGCAATCTCATTTCTTATCCATTTGGAATCCCTGTCAGTGCAGCTTGACAAGGACAGTGAAGACTGTTTGCAGTTTATCCCCCTGCCGTTGAAGACCTTGCAGAGCCTTAAACTGCATGGGCTTGGAGACAAGTTGCCTGACTGGAGTAAGGAGCTTACCAAACTCACGAAGATAGATCTAGAGATGGCTAACATATTGAAACAGACAGAAGGGTTTAGGACACAGAGAGAAGGATTTAGGACGATAAGAGGCAAAGGTGCCATGATGTTCCTAGGAATGCTCCCAGAATTGTGTATTCTACATCTTCGTGCCAAGCAGTTTGAAGATGGAGAGCTCAATGTAAGTGTTGTTATCAACGGTCTGGAGGATATGTCTTATGAACGGCTCAAGATCCTCAAGATTATTGCTGGCAGCACCTCCAAGTCACATATTACTATTGGATCAGAAACCATGAAAAGGCTTGAGCAGCTCATACTTGACTGCTCCAGTGGGTCGGAATACAAGATTTCTGGCCTGGAGAATGTAACTGAGCTCAAGGAAGTCTGGCTTCAGAATTCAAATGACGACACAATGAAGACAATAAAGGAAGATTTGGAGAGCCAACTCAAAGAACACACCAACAAACCTCTTGTGAAGAAACTGGAGCAACTACGTCCTCACAGACTGTAGATTCTAATTTGAGGCGACCATTGTTCCTAAGCTTGTTGCCTCCATTTCATGTGCCATAGTTTGTTAAAATAGGGAGAATCTTCTATTTGCCATTAGAAAAAAATGCTCTCTCTCTCTCTCTCTCTCTCTTTTCAATGAGCGTGGATTTTGTGCCCATAGGGGCATTTGTCCATGCGAGATGATCACGCCGTTGACGTGCACGATGAATTTAGGATGCGCGGGATCGTTACTGTACACTCGACAGATTAGTCGCCCACTCTGATAAAGCTTACGGAGACGACACAGAACCAGAGAAGCTTATGTTTGAAACTATATTGCCTGTTGACGGCCCACTAAGGTATGATATCGCGGTAGTGGGGGCTAGTGCATAAGCTGCTAACGCTTGTAACCATCATGCATTTTTGGATTTCAGAATGATGCTCCTGTTGTTATTTCTGGAGATTACGAACTTGTTCGAGCGACAATAAAGACAGCAGACCATACCTCTGCTAATGCCTGACGGTCTCCGCCAATATAATGCCTCCGGCGGACGAGGCCACCCGCCACTGGACTCATCATCTGAAACATTCAAGATGCACTAGTACGACAAGTTGAGACGGGAGCTCACAAGAGCCCTACATGCGCAAAGAGATCTAGGTTATCCATCGGTCCATTCTATAGGAACTAGCCAACTAGGAAGCAATAAGTTCAGAGTCCATTGGTACGAGATGATGAGTTTTGTTCCAATTTACCCTCTGTACGCGCCACCAGTTGAGCTTGGCCTTTACTCTTAAATTTATTACTATCTCTATAAAAATATTTGTCGTCATTGACTTTTTCTAAAACGTTTGACCTTTCATCGTATTCAAAATATTTATACAATTGCAAAAAGATATATCACACTTAAAGTACAGACATGATAAAGCAAATCACAAACAAAATAAATAATATATACATAATCTTTTTAATAAAGACGAATGGTCAAAGTTGTAATAAAAAATCAATGGCGACAAATATTTCGATACGGAGGGAGTATTAAATTACTGTGATGTTGTATATACTCCAGCCACTAGCCTGCCCCACAGACATGCATCGGCTTCTCTTCCACCTCACCCCCAGTTAGTTGCCACGACAGTGCAGTCACTGGCCCATTCATAGCCGCTTGGCCGCCCCTAGCCTCGCCCGATCGGCCATGGCCTGCTCCAAAGCCACTGCTAGACACCCGTAGCAGCCAGAGCCGCACTGTAACACTCCTGTGTAAATTAAGCTTCTAAATACTGTTTTGGATGACCTTGCAAAGTAATTAAGGATTAATTGGTGATTAGGGAAACTAAATCAAAAAGGGGAAAAGGAGGTTTGGAAGAAATGTTGGATTTGAAACTTTTGGACCAAATTCAGGGCCTTGTAACTTCCAATTTAAGCAAAATTAGCAAACAAGTGTATAAGAGAAAATGAAGCTTAATGTACCAGCAACAAGAGTTACATTGGGAGTTTCAAAAGTTTACATGTGAAATATGGAGAAAAAGGGGCTTGATGGTGGCTGTTTCAAAGGATAACTTGGCTGAATATTTTCTGAAACCGGGTAGTTGAACCGGGTCAGATTCAGTGCAGCTTAACTCCTGATCTGGACAGAATCAGCCCAAGGCCGTATTAGAGAAAATGAAGGTCTCTATATAGGCTACAACTTTTGTATTTGGAGATTTGAAAGTTTACATTCAAATGTGGAGAAAAATCAGGTTGAATTTGCAGGTTTTCACGAGATTCAGCAAGTGTCAGATTTTGAGGCTGATATTCAGTGGTCCATATCTCAAGATCTATTGAGAAATAGACCAAGGTCATATTGAGGCAATTAAATCCCGATGTTTGGGCTACAACTTTCATATTTTGAGCTTCAAGAGTTTAGATATGAAATTTGAAGAAAAAGTTGAGTCCATTCGCTGGTTTGAACGAGTTTCAGCAAGTCTGACGTGGGTTCAGTCAATGTTCAGTAAACAGGTCGAGATTCAGGGCTCTGGATCTCCATTTCAGCTGAGAGTTGGAGCAAGATCGTATAAGAAAAATTGGAGATGGATGTGCCCTCTACAAGTTTTGCTTTGGGAGATCTTTTGGTCGACATATGAAATAAGGAGATCGAGGAGTAAGTTGGGAACAGGTTCAGGCGTTTCGAGCCGGTTTTTCAGTCGAGTTCAGCCGGGCTCACCGACGCCGCGGCCCCACCGTTCAAGTCCCTACGCCAAAATTTGCGCGCCACGCGCCGGCGTGAGCGGAGCACAGCACGAGAGCGGCAAGCAGGAGCTGGCAAGGCCACCGCCCACGCTGCTGGGTTAGGACTAGGCCGAGCCGTCCGTTCTCCCGTAGTCTTGCTCATCACCAAGAGTTCATCGCCGTCGCCGCTGCATCCGCCGCCATCTTGGTTTTCCGGTCCGTTTCTTTTCGCGAGTGAGCGTTCTAGGATAGCCCCTGCCTAGCCAGTGTGTCCGTGTTCAGTTTCTTCGTCCGCGACAGCCGTGCCACCGTCCATCGTGTTCTGCTTTTACCGCCGCTGTGCAAGCCCACGATGAGAATCCTTTCCAGTCATCCTTGTCGCCGTCCAGTGCCCTAGGCATGTTTAGCTTGATCCGAAGATGCTTGTAGTGGTGCTTGTTGCCTTGGTCCGCAGTTGGCTTGGTCGGAACGCCGCCGCGCCGTCCAGAGCACCGTTCTGTCCGCCGCCGTAGGGGTCCGTGGTGTCCATGGCTTAGGGGTCCGCGAGTTGAGGTGCACCGGGTGTCCTAACGCGTGTGAGTGTTGGGGATGCCATTTGTTGGCCTGGGGAAAGCGCCCTTGAGGCGTGAGCTGAGCGCCGCCGTCCTGGCTGCACCGGGGGTGCGCGGTGCTAGAAGTTGGGGGCTTTGCCCTGGGTTGGATGCGGGGTAGTCCGGAACGTGTGCTCGTGGTGTTGGTGAAGTCCGGAGTCGCGCCATGGCCGTCCGCCGTCGCCGACCAGGGTCGCCGGGACCGGCCGCACGCTCGAGCGCGCGCGCCTGCGCGTGAAGGAAGGAAGGGGAAGCGGCGCTGGGCTGGGCCGGCTGCCGCTTAGCGCAGCTGGGCCGGAGGCCGGGCTGAGTGGAAAGGAAGAGGGGAGAGCGAAGCGGGCTGGGCCAGGTTTTCGGACCGGCTGAGAAAAAGAGAAGAAAAAGAAGAGGAGAAGTGGGCCGGCCCAGGAATCGGCCCAAGAGAGGAACAGTTGGGCTGCGGGTTGAATAAAGGAAAAGCCAGGGGGTTTTCTGCAAAATTGGGGAGTTTTAGGTTTTATTAGGTTTTGGTGTTTTTAGAAATGCATTTCAATAGGAATAATATTTAGAAATGCATATCTTTTTGTAGGAAGCTCTAAAATTAATGAAGTAAATTTTATTGCAATAGTTGCATTGTTAGTTATGCATCTAGATTATTGTTTAGTATATTAGATGCTTTTATAATTGTTATCCTTGATTTTAGGATGGGTTTAAGGGTTTGTTTCATTAGAAAATAGGTTTTTAATTAGTTATTCTCTTGTTTATAATCCTTGAAATACATTAAGTAATTCCTTTATGCTAATTAGGTGTTTTATCAGGTTTAGGTTGGAATGAGGGTCTCTAATTTAATTCTTCCATGTTTTTGCATCATATCGTGTAGACCAGGATCCGTTGCAGCCGGAGTTGGTGGAGGTCCCCGACGACGTCTAGGAGGGGGACGAGGTGGTGTTCGAGGCGGAGACCGAAGCCGTTCCGCAAGCCCCAGAAGCCCCTGTTGCTGCAGAGCCGGAGTCCAGTGAGCCAGGCAAGCCCCGGAGCATACCCGTCCCAGTACTAACTTAAGTTATGTCGTTATGTTTGAGCCCATGTTTGTGAATTAGATTAGGATAGAGTTAACCCTAGTTTAAAGCATAATCCATCCTTGTATAGAACATCTCTGCCACCTTTTCAAAAAGATAGAGTAGAGTTGTTTAGACTTGCTCACCATAGTAGACCAAGTGTTATCCCAATCACCTGCCAAAAGGTAATGTTGGCATTAGAGGGCTAAATCTATTTAGTCAGTCTTTGAAAGTGTTGGGCAGGACTTATGGTTGATGATTAAGTAATATGTTGGACGTTTGGTAATTGAATGGGTCCTGCCCATTAGATGTCGGATTTATGGACCCGGCAGTCCACACAGGGTAGCCTACGTGGTTGATTTGTCGAGGGACAGATCGAGGATCAGAAGTCGATGGTAACACAAGACGCAAGGATTGAACAGGTTCGGGCCGTCAAGATGACGTAATACCCTACGTCCTGTGTTGGGTGTATGGATTGCTATGTATGAAGTTCCTGAAGGATCTCCGTAGTTGGGTTCTGTCCTAGGTTGAAGTTCGTGTGTTGTAATGTGTTTTGGAGGGGGGTCCCAAGGCACCTTATATAGTCCGGCTGCCTTGAGTTACAAGTCGGCTAGAGATTATAACCTACCCGAAATACAAGGATGCGATCATATAACGATTACAGATATCCTTCCCTATAATTCCGGCTAGTTTATCTTGATCTCTGAGCTTCTTGCGGGATACGCCGTCTGCTTCCTTGCCGTGCGCGCCGTCGTAGTCATCCGGTTCGCCCGACTGGTGGGCCTCCCAAGTGGTGGGCCACCCAGTCTGACAAACCGGCCGATAGCACTCGGATTGGGCCGCCCCTTGCTGGTTGGGCCAATCCGCCTTCTGGGTACCCCTGGGGGTCTACCCCCGACAAGCCCCCGAGTAGTACGTGGTTGAGCAACAACTCGGCGAGGTCGTGCTATCAGCTGAGCCTCGAGCTTGCTGCGGTTGGAAGCAAAACCGCGTGATACTGGAGAGAAAAAAGAGAGCCATTTCCCAACGGATGCGCCGCGAGGTGCGTCCGTTGGCCGTAGCCCCCGAGCCTTGAAGCGATTCTGAAGGAATCGGTCCAAGGGTTAGTAGCTTGTTCTGAGATCGCCAGACAATCAACGGATGCGCCGCGAGGTGCGTCCGTTGGCCGTAGCCCCCCGAGCCTTAAGGCGATTCCGTAGGAATCGGCTCAAGGCTTTATCGAGGAGCATTTGGCTGAATCATCCGGCGTTAATTTCGGCGTCCAGCCCCCGAGCGTGAGGTCCGGCGGAGTCGCGCGAGACACGCCGAGTAGTCGTCCCGGCGTCCAGCCCCCGAGCGTGAGGGCTGAGCACGCCGAGTGGTCGTCCCGGCGCCAGCCCCCGAGCGTGAGGGCTGAGCACGCCGAGTGGTCCTCCGGCGCCAGCCCCCGAGCGTGAGGGCTGAGCACGCCGAGTGGTCATCCCGGCGCCAGCCCCGAGCGTGAGGGCTGAGCACGCCGAGTGGTCGTCCCGGCGCCAGCCCCCGAGCGTGAGGGCTGAGCACGCCGAGTGGTCGTCACGGCGCCAGCCCCCGAGCGTGAGGGCTGAGCACGCCGAGTGGTCGTCCCGGCGCCAGCCCCCGAGCGTGAGGGCTGAGCACGCCGAGTGGTCGTCCCGGCGCCAGCCCCCGAGCGTGAGGGCTGAGCACACCGAGTGGTCGTCCATACCCTGCAATAAAGCACGAATTCGAGAGGAGAAAGTACTTGGCGATATAAATGTTAACGAACTCCGCTTCCTACTTTTAAGTCTTTTAATTTCTCCGGACAATTAGTCTGTTACGTTTATGCACCTGATCCCCGATGGCCATAGTCCGTAGCGCAGGGAGCTGGGCCGCATGCACGCGTAGGAGCGTAGGCGTACGAAAGAGTCAAGGTTTCACGAATTAAAGCGTGTGCTACCCGGATACTTTAGCAAATCGTATAAAAGCTCACGGAATTGACGAAGTTAACTGATTAATACTTAGCTTGGCGAACGGTTCGGGTCCAGGAGGATTCTTTCTTTGTCAGATATGCCAGAGAGAAGGCAGGCAGAGAGGTGTCGTTTCTGACACGCGGTGTCAGTAGCAGTCTTCCCGTGATCGTACAAGATGCTCCCGTGGTCGCGTAAAGCCAGAGGCGATAAGGATGACCTGTGCAGCTTGGGCAGAAGGAGGGACGCGTGGCTCGGAGCTCACGCGCCTGTCGATGTGGAGGAAGTCTCTCGTCCTCCGGCAATCCGAGGCTATAAATACCCACCGGGGAGCCAGAGCTGCTACCCAGGAGCGAGTACGTATAGGATCCTTGCAGTCAATATGCCGGAGGCTCATTGCTGGGTTCATCCCCCGGGGAAGGTTTGTGGAGTCTCCAAAGTATGGTGCTAGAAGAGTGCTTGCGATGTAGTTGAGGTGTTGATCAGCGTCTGGATGCTGCTCCGCTGGCTCCTTGGCTTGCCTTTGGTTCAGGACTGTCAGGGCATAAGGCTCTGGCCAACCAAGGGACACCAGGAGCATTCGCTCTCAACCCTCGAAAGGTGCTGTCCCGTCGATGGCTGCAGTGGTGCTACAAGAGAGCTTGCGAGGAGCTCATGTGGGCCAAGCTTGCTTCGGATGTAGCACTAGGCGCAGGGACGGGTGCCCCAGGCCTTCATCTTGACGGTTGATGTGTTTGGTCTTTGTAACCGGTGCACGACCGGCTTCGTTGTAATTGTATAACCTGCAAAAGGATTTTACTGCATGATAGTCTTGAGGAGGAAGCTTCTCGGCAGCTCCAGCCCCGAGCCGTCGGGGCTTGGCCGCGCTTCTCCAACTGTTGTAACTCATTCGCAGCGTCAGCCCCCGAGCGTTTCGGGGCTGATCGAGCCCGAGAGGCACGCTGTTTTTGATGTGGCGCCAGCCCCCGAGTCCGAGTGCCGGTCGAACCTTAGCGGTACGCCGTTTGTTCTGCAGTGTTGGCTTCTGAGTAGCTCGGAGCCAATCACGCCCGAGAGGCACACTGACTTTATTGCGGCGCCAGCCCCCGAGTGCGAGTGCTGTTAGAGCCTTAGCGGCACGCCACTTGGCTTGCAGTGTTGGCTCCCGAGTGGTTCGGGGCCAATCGAGCCCGAGAGGCACACTGACTTCAATGCGGCGCCAGCCCCCGAGTGCGAGTGCTGTTAGAGCCTTAGCGGCACGCCACTTGGCTTGCAGTGTTGGCTCCCGAGTGGTTCGGGGCCAATCGAGCCCGAGAGGCACACTGACTTCAATGCGGCGCCAGCCCCTGAGTGCTAGTGCTGGTCGAGCCTTAGCGGCACGCCGACTTCTTCGTCTTGCCCGAGTGCTCGGGGTCATTTTTTACCGTTGACACCCGGCGCATAACGGAAGGGGAAGGCGCCCAACGGCTCTTTTTACCATTACGCCCGCGTCCGTTAATCGCGCCGTCCGGTGGTAATTTCGGACGTCGAGGCGTGCTATAAAGGGTGAGGGTTAGGTCTGGAGGGGAAATCCCTCTGTTTCCAGATCCGTTTTCCCCATTCTTCATTCTCCATTCCGCCGCCACCAAAGAATCCTTCTTGTTTCTAGATCCGCCCCGCGGATTTAGCCACTACGGGGAGCGTAGGCTCGTTGATGCGGACGAAGTCCCCTGCGTGTAGATCCATGGCGCCGAAGAGGAAGCTCACCGGCGTCCCCAAGTCTGACAAGATCCCCTCCCCTGCCGTCGCGTGGGCGTGGGGGAAGGTAACCATGGAGATGCTGGAGGAAATGGTGGAGCGGAGCATCCTCCCGTCTCAGGCCGTGGCGGAGTGGCGGCCGAGCGCCGGGGAGGCATTCCCGTCGGAGAACTCCGGCGAGCTGGTCCTGTTCAAGCCGTTCTTCGAGGCGGGACTCGGCTTGCCGACGGGGGCCTTCTTCCGAGGTTTGCTTCACTACTATGGGATCGAGGCCATCAACCTCAATCCCAACTCCATCATGGCGATTTCTGTCTTCATTCATCTCTGTGAGGCCTATCTGGGGATCTCTCCCCATTTCGACCTGTGGAGGTACTTGTATTGGCTGAAGCCTCAGCCGAGCGAGGAGAAGATGGTGGTAGTGGGAGGCACCGGATTCATGCTGCGTCAAGGACGGAAGGATGAATACTTCGACATCGCCCTCAACACCTCCAACAAGGGCTGGAAAGCCGAGTGGTTCTACGTCGGGAACCACGCGCCGACGATCCCCTGCCACACCGGGGAGCGCCCGAAGGTGAAGGACTGCTGAAATGATCTTCCCAGTGGTTCTCAGATGCGGGAAGTGGAGGAGCTCTTTGCGATGATCAAGGAACTCAAGGAAGTTGGACACTTGACGGCGATCGGCGTTGCCTGCAACTTTAGCAGGCGGCTGATTCAGCCAATCCAAGAGCGGAAGCACCCGGGCTACGAGTACTCGGGCCGGGAGGATCCCACCCGGGGAGCCCGCCGGACGGTGGGCAAGGAGGAGATGAAAGCACGCGTAGGCGGGTTCTTCCTCGGGCACGTGTCGGAGAAGCACCAGCCACGCCCATTTTCCTTGAAGAGGCCTGCTCCACCGGTAAGTTTCAGTTCCGAATGCTTTTGAATGTTCTTGATGCAATTATTGGTTTTTGATGTAGTCGTCCGTTGGCCGTCTGATTTTGCGATTTCTCTGGCGCAGGATCGGGTCTTCGAATATTTTTCCGCTGCCCCGCTTCTGGAGGATTTCCCTAGGAAGGTGTTCCTGGGGGAAGCGCCCCCAGGTGACCAGGTCGACCCTCCAGCGGTAGAAGCAGCTGATCCTCCCGCTCCTCTAGTGTGGGCACCTAGCGATACAGAGGGCTCCCTGAGCCCTTCTGATGAAGAAGTGGTGGAGGAATGCCCGCGGAAGTGCCGGATGACCGTGGCCAAGGTCGGGACCCGCAGGGGCGGCGTTGCTAAGTTGGCGACGTCTGTCGCTGGTGAAGCAGCCGAGGACGACTCGGCAACAATGTCGGATGAAGCGCCCTCCGTCCAGCAAGTAGTGGCGGGTACGCCGCCACCACCTCCCAAGCGGAAGCGCACGAGGAAGATGACAGCGAAGAAGTCGGCTGCGTAGCCGGCCAAGCAACCTGCGGCGGGCTCGGACGCTGACGTTGACGAGCCGGGAAATCCTTCCCCGGCTATCGTGGAGTAAGAGGAGAAGGACGAGGCTGTGCCTGACTCCTTGTTCCAGGAGCAGGAGCACGCCCGGGCCATGGGCATGTCAGTGGAGGAGAGGCGGCGCATGATGGTTGAGACAATTGTGCAGGCCGCCGCGGACGCAAGGCCAGTCTCCGATCTGGGGACCAGGCCGATCCTGATGACGGCCTCGGCGCAGCGGCGTCCCAAGCTTCCAATCTTGCGGCCCCGAGTTATGGTGGTGAAGAGTACTCAGTAAGTCTCCGTTCTCATGCTCGTTAGCTGTGTGGATAATTGTTTCCGAGTTCTTTGTTTTCATTGCCGAGTGCTTTTTTCAGCAAAGCCTCTGACCTTGATGGTGAGGCGGCCAGCGGGAAGGCTCCGTCGACTGATGTCCCGCAAGGTCCGAGTTCTCCTCCGGTCACACCTGTTGGCCAGTCATCCTCAGGTGCTACGCCTGAGGTGACGAACTCGGCCGAGGGGTCGGCGGCGGCGCGGACGGAGGAGATACCAGCCGGGCTTGACCCGGAGGTGAACGTGGCGGCGGAAGCGACCGAAGACGCGCAGGGTGGAGGAGGCGAGACGGCGATCCCCTCAAGTGGTGGCGCTGGGGATCCTGAGGTGGACCCGGCGGCGGAGGCCCCACACGCAGGCACGGGCGCCACCGTTCAAGGAGAAGCCCAGGAGGAAGGACTCCAAAAGCAGTCGGACGCCTCGGGAACTATCACTGTCCCCGGGGTTGACGCTATCGCGGCGGAGGAGGAGACGGTTCTTGCTGAGCTTCAGCTTGCAGTCGACCAGTCCCGGCGCTGTGCAGCGGTTTGTCCCCTCATCTGCCTTGTTCGTCTTTTCTTGTCCATTATGAAATGTCTGAGTTATTCATTTTGGCGAATCGTTGTAGAGGTTGGCCACGCTCCGGCAGTCGCGCCTTGGGCAGCTCCAGGACGCGGAGTCGGCGCTCCAGCGCGCGGCGGAGATGGAGGCAGAGCTCAAACGGGTCAAGCACCAGCGTGACGTCACCCGGAAGAGCCTGAATGATGCCGTCGTGCAGCATCGCTCACAGCTTCATGGTGAGGATTTGTCCTTTGCGTAGCTTTTTCAGTGATTCTTATTGATCGTCGAGTTTGCCGTGTACTTTTCGCCCTGATCCGAGTGCTCCTCTGCTTTTTCAGAGAGGGAGATGGAGAGGGACCACCACATCAAGGAGCTGAAGGAGTTGCGTTTTGCAAACGCGACTCTGTAGAAGTCGGAGGAGGTGATGGCGGGGAAGCTGAAGATGGAGCAGGAGTTCCGAAAAGGTGCGGACATGACGATGCTCCAAGGGATGTATACTATCTAGAATAACGCTCAAATCATAATAGGCTTGGAGCAAGATCTGGTGTCGGCGCATTTGGCCCTGACGGAGGTCAAAGAGGCGGCGAGGGAGTTGCTGGACGCCGTGGCCCTAGAAGAGGGTGAACCGACAGCTCTCATTGCTCGTCTGCACGGTGTGCCGACTCGGATCGCCGATCTGGTGAAGGAGTCGGCGGTTGTGTGTGCGAACGACGCTCTCGCGCGTGTTCGGACACTCTACCCGTGGATCGACCTTGCACCAGTTGGCGATGGGGTGGCGGCGGACACCTCAACGGAGCAAGTCGACGAGGCACTGGCTCTAACTCGCCCGATCGCCGAGAAGGTCGGCGAGGCTCTCAAGCTTGAGTAGGATCCTGCAAGTTGAAGCAGGGTAGAGTAGACTTTGTATATATAAGCATTCAGAAACTAGTAAAACAACAATATTGGATATTTTGTTTTATGTTTTAAGGTTGCCCGAGTAGTTCTTTTGCTTCAATGTGCTTTTCCCTTCGCTTCACTTATCCTAAGTTCATAACGTCGAGAGCGGATCCCGTGCACGTGTAGAAAGGCTTAGGCGTCGTTCCAGGCCCGGTTACGCAGCATTTAGTTAGGAACTACTTGGGAACAGAGTAATACCGAGTTGTTTTGCAAGGAGAACAAATATGAAATGGGCAAAGCATATATTTTTATTGAACTCTGTGATACATAGCTTTTATGGGTAGAATCGGCGTAAATGTTCTATGTTCCACGGGTGTGGGACTTCGGTGCCGTCCTCGTATTGGAGACGAAAAGTACCCGGACATATGACCTGGGTCACGATGAATGGTCCTTCCCATGGGGCGGAGAGTTTGTGAACCCCTGCTGTGGATTGCACTCGGCGTAAGACGAGGTCACCAATGTTGAAGTCCCGTTGCTGGACGTTCTTGTCGTGGTAGCGTCGGAGTTGTTGCTGGTAGCGCGCGTGCTGTATGAGCGCGTTGACTCGGTGTTCCTCGATGGAGTCGAGGTCCACCTCGCGAGCCGCTTCTGCTTCGCCTTCTTCGTAGTTGTTGATGCGCAGTGAGCCAAAAGCGATGTCGGTGGGGAGGATTGCCTCGGAGCCGTAGACCAGGAAGAAAGGAGTGTGACCTGTTGCACGACTCGGCTGAGTCCTGAGTCCCCAGATGACCTGTGGTAGCTCTTGATGCCATCGTCCGGCGAATTTCTTCAACGGGTCGAAGATTCTTGCTTTAAGGCCTTGGAGTATCATGGCGTTGGCTCGTTCCACCTATCCATTGCACCTGGGATGGGCGATGGAGGCGTAGTATACATCGATGCACCTACTTTCGCAAAAGTCCCAGAACGCGGATCCGGTGAACTGTGTCCCCAAGTCGGTTCTGATCCTATTGGGGACCCCGAATCGGTGTGTGATCTCTTCGATGAAGGCGGCGGCTTGCTTTGACGTTGGAGTTCCGACGATGGCCTTGTACTCTATCCATTTGGAGAATTTGTCGATGGCGACAAGGATGTGCGTGTAACCTCCCGGAGCCACTCTGAACGGTCCCACCATGTCCAACCCCCAACAGGCGAAAGGCCACGATGGCGGGATGGTGCGTAGAGCTTGGGCCGGGAGATGTTTCTGCTTGGCGAAGAATTGACACCCCTGGCACCGGCGGACGAGTGCTTTCGCGTCGGACACGGCGGTAGGCCAAAAGAACCCGGCTCGGTATGCTTTCCCGACTAGTGTCCCTGCGGCGGCGTGGCTTCCACAAACTCCCGAGTGGATATCGTCAAGGATCTGGAGGCCGACTTCTTTCGTGACGCATTTGATGAAAACTTGA
>CM014277.1:7155887-7170308 GCA_004135705.1 Alloteropsis semialata | reverse complement strand
CCATTCGCGGGCCGTCGGCCCTCGCCGCAGCGCTACCCTCCCCTTCGCAGGCCGCGAGAGGCGGGGCTGGTTCTCCTTCCCTGGCGCGACGGCGGCTCCCCCTCCCCCTCGTGGGCCGCCGCCACCAGGGTCGCGGACCTCCGCTATGGCTGCTCCCCTCCCTCTCACGGGCCGCCGCCGCCAGATCCGAGGCCCACGCCGGTTGCCGAGGTCGTCGTCGTCTCCGCCGGTGAGCGGGCACTCCACGTCTTCCTCTCCTCTGCGCTAGACGCCGGCCTGCCCTCCCTCACCGGCGGGTCCTCCCGGCGGCTTGCTGCCGGATCTGGGGCGCCCCCCTCCGCGTTCTAGTACTAGCGTGGGGGCTGCCCTCCTCCCTGCGCCACGGGCACAAGGGCCCTGGTGGCTGACGCCGCCGGGCCACACCGAGATCCGTCCACCGGGGTGGCGGTGGCGCCCTCCCTGGCCGCGTCTAGCCGCTGGGGAGGAGGTGTTTCGTCCTGGACGTGGATCTGGCCGCCGGGGGGGGCGGCGGCGTCCACGGATGCGATATACTCCCTTCTTCGTCGTCGCTTTATGCACCACCGGGTCGTCATCATCTGAGATCATCTTCACCGTTGTCAAAGGTTGTCTCTTGCCTTGTCGCTTGCCTCTCTCGTCTTGGTCGTTGCCTCGGGTGCCTGCATGAGCTCTTCAACGTCGCTATTCTGCCTGAGGATTTCTGGTCTGGAACGTCTGCTTCATCTCGTGTGAAGGGCATGGTGTGAAGGTCTAGTGCCTTTAGCGAAAGCTTTGCCCGGCTTCGTCTGGTGCCGCAGCGGCCACGCCTGTGGGTGCAGCTTACCTTGTTGAGGGCGCTGCCTAGGTCACCAGTCTTTCAATTCTGCTGAGTGAAAACTCAGTCCGTCCTAGGACAGATGGACAACGGCGGCGTCTTGGCGTTGTACCCTTCTTGAAGGCGTTGTCTTGCGTTCCCTATACGCCTTCCTGGTCTCCTGTATTGTTCCGGTCCTTGTAGTCCTTAGGCGGGCAAGCAGGATTTCCTTGCTCAATCCTTTGCAGGTTCCCCTTTATCATCCCTTTGGTCGTCTTGTTAGGTGTGGAGGCGGGGTGGGTCTCTGCTTTCTCTTGCTGCTTGGATTGTTCAGATGTGCTCGTCGGTCGGTCTTCTCCAATAAAGGCGTGCTTGTGGAGCCGCGGTTCTTCTAGTCGTAGTGGTTGTTCTTGGTGCGTTGAGTTGTTGTCGTGTTTTTCTTTTGTGTGTGTTGTTGTTCGTGTTCGTGTTTGTAAACCTCCTTCTTCTCTTAATGAAATACGTGCTAAGCACGTTCTCTAAAAAAACCAAATAGATTTATGCATGTAGGGGCCACCCTTATCTCCTCTCGCCACAAATCTCCACGCAGAACTGCCACCTCTGTTGAGGTCAACCGTTGAAAGCGAACAGCAACAACACAACACTACTGTCTACTGGCTAGCATGATAGTGTCGATGATCCAGCTTGCAGCTAGTTAATTGTCATGTTAAGCTCATATCTTTATCGGACGGAGGTTACTTGGTTTCGATCCCCCAACATAGTCCAGTGTGGATGTTCTGTTAAGGAATGAGAGATAGAGAGAGAGAGAGCTGGACTGATATGTGGGCCTAGTTGCCAGCATGGAGGGTTGACATGACGCCATGACACCACACTCAACAGAAGCACTAGGAGTGAAAGAAAAAAACAGTTCCAACACTTCTGGGAGCATAAACGTCTAGATTTTGGAAGGAGCAAAATCGGATTCCATTGATAATTGATATGGGTCAAGCGGGCATTTTACCAACAGAGACGATGGATCCACAGGGAGGTTATCCCTTTGAAATATTTAACACCCCCTTCCTTTCTCCCTTGGTCGCGAGTAAACCTACACATGAGGAAATTGTCGCATGGTGTAAGAGTTAGTTGAGTTATTTATAGGGTTATGCATGACAAATAAAAGACAAACAAAGTCTAATGCTCAACTAAATCAATAGTAGGGAACACTTAACAAAAGGATATTGGCCATCTAAGAATAATATTATGAAAACACACATGGAAATATGTGTTAAGTGAAATTCAGCTATGAGAGAATAAGTTTTTAAAAGGCCGTTAAACTTTTAGCATGCAAAAGCTCACAAAGCTACAAAATTTGGGTGACAAAGATAATGTTAAACAGTGTCCAAGGAGTACAGTACTAATGGTTTAAGAATAATATTATGAAAACACACATGGAAATATGTATTAAGTGAAATTCAGCTATGAGAGAATAAGTTTTTAGAAGGCCGTTAAACTTTTAGCATGTAACAGCTCACAAAGCTACAAAATTTGGGTGACAAAGATAATGTTAAACAGTGTCCAAGGAGTACAGTACTAATGGTTTTTGGACGATTCTAACATGCACTAACACCTAAGCAAATGATGCATGCCACTGATCTTAAATTGCTATAAACAAACACAAGTTGTCAATAATGGAGAAGACTTTGATCTGAGATCAAGTCTTTCAGTATGGAAAATGCCAGCTATCAGTAGATCTGAACAAAAAATTGGGGTCAAACGAAGGTGCCGATTAATTATATATGCATTACTCGACACTTGCGTCGCTTCCAGTTATTATAACCCAAATGTCTTTTTCTCCAACCTAAACGTGATGCATAATAGCTGCCAGCCACCTAACTGGCATCTGATTATAATGGTTAGCATCCAACTGGCATTGGGGCCAAGTCGTACTAATGGCATGAAAGCTTAAGGCTCCAAGCAACCTTACATTATCTTCAGATTAGAAGGAAGACTACGCCAGACTTCAACAATGCATATAAGTTTGTAGAAATTATCCATTGCTCTCTCATTTGAAAATACTACTACAAAGTTGGTTTGGCATGTGAACTGGCTTTGGGATCACCGGAAGGTAACATGACTACACGAGCATTGCAGATCTCCAAAGGGTACAGCTGGAATCATATTAATTAGATACTTGAGTCTTCAGGATTATTAACCAATACTGTATCTCAACAGCTAAGGAAAAATTAAGTTCTAATGTGTTTTTCCCCAACATAAATTGCCGATTAAATGTTGTAGCTTAATTAAATCCGATGCAGGCATCATACATTCGTACTTGGTAACCATGATGCAAAGGGTATCAACCTCCACTACCCGATCTAAGTGAGATGTTAGATTCACCATAACTATATTACCGTCTGTTGTCAGTGTGTTTTAGTATACTTTTACTGAAACATGTAATAAGGGCCTCTCCGGTTTAGTCACTATAGTGCCACTGTTCTGTGTCAGATGGAGCAGAGGGGAGTGAATTTTTAGCAGCTCCGGCTGCTCTCAAGTGCTCTGTGAGAGGAAAGAAGAGAAAAGAGAAAAATAGCTCCCATAAAACCAAAGAGGGAATAAGGTAGCTATATAAACCAGCAAGACTGTAAATGGCTTTACAACCCAATTGCTTTATGCATGTAGGGGCCACCCTTAACTCCTCTCGCCACAAATTTCCTCACAGAACTGTTGCCTCTGTTGAGGTCAACCGTTGAACAGCGAACAACAACAGCACAACACTACTAGCTAGCATGATAGTGTCGGTGATCCAGCTTCCAGCAAGGGCCCGTTCTAGACAACCAGAACTGACCCGGTCAGGCTATCCCACAATAAAACTAAAGGGACTTATATTATTTTTGGTAATTATTTTATTTGTGGTTGACTGTGGATGATTGTGAAACCTCAGTAGATTATAATCTGTCTATTGGTAGAGGACTAGAGGTGGAGGGGACCGTTTATTTGTTTTCGTGAAATATTATGTTCCAAGAACAAAAGTTATTAGCTCTTCCTTATCTTCTTCCTAATCAATATAATATCCACACAGACCTTCCCCAGGTTAGTAAAATTAATTGAGATTGATGCTGTTATTAACCAACTGAACTTTCCACTTTCCTTTTTCTTCTTAAATTAATTTATTCTACTTACTTCCTACTGTGGTTACTATCTTTCATGACAATTATTGTTCTTCATACTAATTGATCATTTGTATACTAGAAAAACCAGTCGTGTGTCATCTAGCCTACTACCATGGAAATAGAAATCCCTATATTGCCCCTAATCAAAAGTTAATTCTCCAATTAAGTGTAGTGTAATAAGAACGTCTGAGAAATTGTTGACGGGCCTTTGGTGTAGTGGTAAGCTTCCCAAGGGTGGGAGTGCAATTGGCCGGGGTTTGAAACCCCATACTGCATAGTGTCCAATGAATATCTTGCATATGGCGCCGTTGCCCGGTTTAAAAAAAATAAGAGGTTATTGCGTTCATACCTCTATTTAGATCTCCAATTGTGATTTTACACCTGTTTTTTGTTCCATTGCATTTCTGCCCCTACTTTTTTGGCCCTGTGTCAGACAGTTTTTGTACGGAAACAAGTTATATTCAAATGAATTACACAATCTGAATCTTATGATACAACAACGCATACATATATCTAAGCACGCTGCTTGATTTGAGAGAATGCTTTAGACCATTGCTTATAAAAGAAATATTGACACATCCACATTACTGGTTATTGCGAAATATTTATTAGGGAACTGCTAGAGATGCTCTTATACAGAGCGAGGGTAGGGGACATGCGAGCCCAAATGGAATTAATTTTGAAATATTGCCTGAAGGTCCACAAATTCAGCCTGCCATATATTTAGAAAGGGCATTCTCGGGTTAACGGAAAAGTTCGGGTTGGCTTTTCGGGTATTTGGAATTTCGCGTTCTGCAAATTGGTACCTGAGATTCACCCGAAATAAGCAAAGCCTTACATTTTGGGTACTAGATAATTCAGGATCGGGTTCGGGTAACCCTGAAACACACGACTACTAGCTGCAGCACTGCATTACGCCAGAGATTTAGAGATAAGAACAGATGCAAAAATTCAGAGACCAGAACATATGCAAAAATCCAGAGTTTCAGCATGTCCAGGTCCAACAAATAGTCATCAAGTTTTTCGAGGTCGGGTTTTTTGGGTTTGGGACTCGAGTATCGGGTTTTCTGCCCACCCCTACATATAATGCTAATAGTCTTGGACAACTCTAACACCCAGCAACCCCCATTTGGTCCAAGGTGGGGGTCGTTTTTTTTTTTTGTAATTGGACCACTCTTTTCTCTTAATACAAAGATACGCAGCTCTCCTGCATGTTCGAGAAAAAAAAGTTGATGATGCACGCCACTGACATTAAATTTCTATAAACAAACACAAGTTGTCCATAATGGAGAAGTTTGATTTGAGATCAAGTCTTTAAGCATGGAAAATGCCAGCTATCAGTAGATCTGAACAAAAATTTGGGGTCAAACTAAGGTGCGGATTAATTATGCATGCTACTCGATACTTACATCTCCTCCGGTTATTTTAACTCGAAGGTCCTTCTCTCCAACCTAAATGCGACACATGCATACTAGCTGCCACCCACCCAACTGGCATGCATCTGATTATAATGGATAGCATCCAACTGGCATTGGGGCCAAGTCGTACTAGTGGCATGAAAGCTTAGGCTCCAAGCAACCTTTACATTATCTTCAGATTAGAAGGAAGACTACACCAGTCTTTGACAATGCATATAAGTTTTTA
This sequence comes from Alloteropsis semialata, assembly GCA_004135705.1. Classification (NCBI taxonomy): domain Eukaryota; kingdom Viridiplantae; phylum Streptophyta; class Magnoliopsida; order Poales; family Poaceae; genus Alloteropsis; species Alloteropsis semialata. The sequence continues at coordinate 7,164,704 of CM014277.1, read as the reverse complement.
GATATTTGAAATAGAACAAGTACTTTTTTTATTATCAAGACTTACCAGCAGATAATATAAGCTAAGAAAATTTTACTACTACCTGTTTAAATAGGTATAAAAGTCTATTTGAACCTGCACACATGAATTAAGGTTGGTTGTTGATTCATTGTATTCTCAATCTGTTATCCCCAACCAGTCCAGTCTAGTGTGGATGTGCCATTGAGGAAGGCGAGAGGGAGAAATGGACTATGACATGTGGGACCAGTTTCCAGCGTGGAGAGTTGACATGGCGCCATGACAGATGAAACCACCCTCAATTGAAACGCTAGTGGTGAAACAACAGCTCCAGAGCATAAGCATCAAGATATTTGGAAGGAGTAGAAAAATTGGATTCCATTGATAACTGAGAGGGGGTCAAAAGGACTTTTTGCCAACAGAGATGATGGTTGGACGGGGAGGTTATCCCTTGGCAATAAGTAACACCCCCTCCCTTGCTCCCTTAATTTCTTGTGGTTACACGTTGGTGGCGAGAAAAAAAAAACTTGACATGAGGAAATTGGAAATGCATCAAGCAAGGTATAGGATCTAGTTGAGTTATTGATAGTGTTAACCATCCCAAGGAAAAGATAAACAAAGTCTAACGCTCAACTAATAAATCAATAGTAGGGAACATGCAACAAAAAATATTGGCAAAATGTAAAAACTGAAGGTCAGGCATGAGGATAAGTTTTAATAAGGTCATAAAACATTTAGCATGTAACAACTCACAAAAAACTACAAAATTTTGATGACAACGACAATGTTTAAACATTATGTCTGACTTTGTCCCGATGGAGAACGGGTTAGTTTTAAATGTTTTACTCAGTCAGACAAAGTTCCTGTATGGGGAAAAGTTATCTTCAAAGGAATTTCTCAATTTGAATCTTATGATACAAGCTATGCTTACAGTTATCTAAGCACACACTGCTTAACTTGAGAGCATGCTGCTTTGAGGACGAGGCTGTTGCATAGGCATTACACGGTACTGGAAGCGACCCTACGAGACATTAGAGTCTGAACGAAAGTTTTTGAAACATTGCTAGAAGGTCCGTAGAATCAGCCTGCCATCAAATGCTTGGACGACTCTAATAAACACTAACACTTTTTTTTTTCTGAAAAAAACGTATACTAACACCTAATCCAGATGGTGGATGCCACTGCCCTTAAATTGGTATAAACTAACCCAAGTTGTCAATAACACAGAAGACTTCGATTTGAGATCAAGTCTTTCAGTACACAAAATGCTAACTATCAGTAGATCTGAACAAAAACTTGGGGGTTCAAACTAAGGTACTGATGCCAGTTATTATAACTCTAATGTATTTGTCTCCAACCTAACGCGATGCTTGCATACTAGCTGATGCCAGCCAACGAAAATGGCATATAATCATAATTTATAATAGAAAGCATCCAACTGGCATTGTGGCCAACCTGTGCTAATCACATGAAAGTCAAAGGCTCCAACCAACCTTACATCTTCAGATTATTAAAAGGAAGACTACACCAGTCTTTGACAATGCATATAAGTTTATAGAGATTATCCATTGGTGTCTCATTTCAAAATACTAGTGCAAAGTTTGCCTGACATCTGAAGTGATTTTGAGATCACATGGAGGTAACATGACACTACTACAGCAGGAGCATCACAGGCGGTTCGGTTGCCCACATCACAGCCGGTTTTCAAAAGTGGCGCTGATTAAGTGGCGCTGATAATCGCATTTTCACAGTCGGTTTTTAACCGGCTGTGAAAATCTATTTTCACAGCCGGTTTACCTCATATCACAGCCGGTTTTGGGCCTTCCAAAACTCGGTTTTTCCTAGGCAATCACAGCCGGTTTTTTTGCCAATAACCGGCTGTGAAAGTGCTTTTTCACAGCCGGTTTTGTTTCAACAAAAACCGGCTGTGAAAGAGCCTTTTCATAGCTGGTTTTGTTCCAACAAAACCAGTTTTTGGCCAAATAAACCGGCTGCCAAAAGTATCTTTCCCAGCCAGTTTTTTAAAAACCGGCTATGATGCATGTTTTTCACAGCCGGCTTTAACCGGCTGAAATAGCATTTTTCCAGTAAAAAAATAATAATTAGGTATAATCTGCAGCAAGCACAATATTGCAATATATCAATCCAACAAAAACAAACAACAATACATCAACCCACAATAATAATATTAGTCTCACAATTTCCATACATTGACATCAACTCAAATCCAAACATATCGAGTCCATACATATAGAGTTCTTACATAAACCATATATATATATATATATATATATATATATATATATATATATATATATATATCAAAGTCCATACATGAAACCATATATATCGAAGACCATACATGTAGTCCTAAATCACACAGAACTCACCACCTGGTGTCACAACATGGTCTAAAATAAATCCACATAGTTGTTCCTGAAGTGCCCAAATCTCACTAAGAAGCAACTCAGAAGTATGGAGACTACAATTCTGCACACAACACCATAATAGCAATGTAGTTAGTGACAAAATATCAATGAATAATAAAAATTTTGTTTCTTATACTAAATATTCTGAAATTCAAGCAAGCTCCACTTTTCAACTAGCCTCTAGATATAGTACTGTAATAGGAGTACGACAGAAACTGTATATGTGGCACTAAAGAAAACGCAAACAAAGTTTATTATACATACACACAACCATATCAAATTCCATCAACAACCAAAATCGCTTCAAGCAAAAAACAGTAATCATGATGAAATAAGTGATTTACAATGCACATTCTTATTCACCATCTCTAACGAAAACATATTCTGTCTGTATTCACAAGAAAATGAAAATGTATTCCAGTTAAATTTAATGTCTCATTCTTGTCAACATAATGTTTGCATCTCATTATGATGGTCAAGTCTCAAAATATTCAGAGATGTACAAACAAGTATATAACCATAAGCATATCTCAAAAACATATCCTAGTGGGCATTTCTAGAAATGCAAGTCATAGAGGGATAGTTGATGGTAAGAATATCTATAATTGTTTTTTTTATCAAGAATGGGCATAAAAATGAATATGACAATAACAATGAATATGAAAACTAAAACAATCGTTGCAAACCTGATCTGCTTGTTCTCCGAACTCATCATTAGTTGCGCATAGCATATAATGCATCACATAGAAGCCGCATAGATTGTTTCCAGGCGGCTGCCTAAGGATCCATTTCTTTTCAATGATATCAAATTTTTTTGCAAATGGCCTACATATAATGCCCCCTTTCTTCCTGTACTTTCTTCCTGTACTTGGCTAAAGCACTGCATACATTACGAAGAATTGGTAACATTAGATAGTAGATTATTTAAAATACATATTCACATTGAAAAGAAGAAAATGGTTGTCCTGACTTACGTGTTGAGGAGGTTGATGAGAGGTTGGATGTACTCAAGCTTCCTCCGTTTCGAGTCATAAACCTTAATAGTGCTCTGATCAAGGCATATGTCGATGAGAATATGGTGAAATCTGCATTTAGGATAAAATCAAATAAATCATTTCTAAGATTGCACAAAGAAAGTATTGATTTGAAGACACTTACTTGCAATTGTATGAAAGAAGTATGCGCTTCTTGTCCTGCATCTTGAGCATAGCATTCACCAAGTAGGTTAAGTGGTGAGGCTTTTTAATCTCTTCCTCATTAATAGTTTGAGGGTCTAAGAATCCTACGTTGGTTATGCCTTCTTCTTTCAACTTGTGTGCCACCATGCTACAAAAATGCCGATCTTTTTACACATGTTTTATTAATGGAATAACTTGTAGGAAAAAGATAGTTTAGACACTTACAGAGAAAATAAACTCAGGATTGAACAATCTATGGCATTCTGCTGGTACAACTCATATAGCGAATCGAAATAAACCCAGACTATGTCCTCTTTTGACTTGGACGATGGCTTATGAAAATGTTCTTCCTTGTATCTCGCCCCAAACGCCTCACCACTTTGACCTTTGTACCATTCATGCAAATTCCGCATTCGCGTGGGTAAATGAGGTATTTGCCATGGTTCCACAAGATCCCCGCCTGGTTGGAACGGCCATATAGGCGCCGCAGGTGTAAGCTTACCATCCTCTTCCAACTGCATAAGGTCTTCCTGTGTGAGGTTGTTTTCTGCTAAAAACTCTTCCCTTGCCTTCTTATTTTCTAGGAAGTTTTGGTCGCTTAATTTTCGGTTGCTTTGTTTACATATAGTCCGCCCGAAGTCTGATGGAGGCTTCCAGTTATTCACCGTCTGTGGAACCATTGCTAATTTGTAAAAGTGAAGTACCGCATCAAGGGGGGTGGCGTGTCGTCCTTTTCTGGCATTAGCGATGTTATACTCGTGTTCACTTGCTTTTTCCTAGTGCCTAGTGTTGACGCGGAAAATCGGCGGACGTATTCCCCGCGTGCAGCACAAGAAGACCAGGGAGATCAGCTTCGCTCCAGTGCCAGTCTACACTCCAGTTCAGGTTCGCGGCATGCCAGTCAATTTGACCTGTAATTGACAAGGGAATAAAACAGTTAAATTGCTCTATGATTGTGCCGGCTCTATTTCAGACGATGGAGTAACGTCGAATTTTAGCCAAGACCCAATCAGACACGTATCGGCCGATACCGATCGGACCTCAGAATCGGACCTTATTGATGACGTCAATCGGACCGAGTGATCGGACCTCAATCTGACACCAAATTGGACCTCAGGATCGGACCAATCAGGATCGGACCTTGATTGATATAACAGATTAGCCTTTGAATAATGAAATAAAGCATAAAACAAGGCCAATATGTAAAATAATGGATCAGCTATGTCTTGAAACAAGATATTAAATAATCAAAGTGTAAGCCGATACATTGTCCACCTTGTTTAGTTGCCAGTTTGACTCGTCTTATCGGATCATCTAACCAACCAATCGGACTATAGCCTTTTCGGAGAAATCTAGCTCCGACGTAGGGAATCTAGATTTCTCCAACTATGATCAGATCAGATAGCTAGATAATCAGATTCGATTCATCAACTTGTCAATTAAACAAGATGCTCGCACACGTATTGATCAGATTAAGCAAAATAAGCAGATAAAACATTAACAGATACGTTCTGATTCTAAGATATGCTACTGAACAATTAAGCAAGATCCAGCTCCGACGTAGGGAATCTACACCACACTTAACATTCAAATAGCAATAAGGCGTAACCAAAGCTTCCTTTAACTAATCAAGATGAACCTAGCTCTGACGTAGGGAATCTAGACCAAACATGACAGTCAAAGATTAATCTAAGCGTATTACAAAGATCCAGCTCCGACGTAGGGAATCTACACCAATGCAATACTCAAAGAACAACCAGATTAAACCACAAAGCATGATCGGACATAGAACGATGCTGTAAGATAAATATTGCTTAAATCGGACCAAGACCCATGCTCAAAGCCGTTGAAGAAGTAGAATTGATTCACATGGCGTAGATCTAAACCAATCTAGCAACTCCAACAAACCGCAAAGACTATCTTTAGTAACCAAGATTATTCTAGCTCCGACGTAGGGAATCTAGACTAATCTTGATACCTAGCTCCGACGTAGGGAATCTAGGCTTAAAGTATAGTCCGATAAACGATAATCTGTTGAATAATCAATATTGATCTAGCTCCGACGTAGGGAATCTATATCAATCTTGATTATCCAGAGATAAATCGGTTGAACAATATAAACGAGAAAGGGCGATGCGCCTCAATTCAAAGCCTATATTAGTTCGATAAATTGACTAACTTACTGGTAAGCCGGAGATCAGAACTGATGCAGCCCGTCCACCAATGAGCTTCGTCGGTAACTACTACTAGGGTTTTGGCGTGAAGCCGGGTTGTATTGATTGTGAGAATTATCCTTTACAATGGACGAGGGTTCAAATTTATACCCTGGTCATGGAGAGTCCTGATCGGACCAGACTAACTAAATAAGGTAAACTAAGCTTAAGATACAACGGGACTCTCAAACACCTTCTGAAAAGTAAATAGTCCCCGAATCTGATACGCTTCTTCCTTAGCCGACGCGCCTTTCTTCTTGCACTCGTCATCGGGTCGGACACCCGCCTCATCGGACCCTTTTTCAGTATCGGCTTCCTTCTTTGTCACCTTCAGCCTTGACCAGTCAACGGGTCCACTGCGCAGCCTCATCCTCACCACGTCATCATCTGACTCAGCATGTCAGGTGCGAAAATCCGGTGTCAACACCTAGGTTAGATTTGGTTGGCCTTTGCTCTTGCGCTTCCTCTTGCCCGCATGGTGTATTAGAATACATTGGATTCTTAGAACCTAACATCCCAGACTGCATTCTCTTTTCCCTTGGGCTCGGTGGCGGGGTAGAATCCCTTGAAGGATGAGTCGTGCTCACCCTTGAACATCGGCCCTGAGAAACACGTTTTTTGGGCTTGGGGCTTGCTGATCGACTTTCAGATATTTCTGGCTGTGGGAGTGCATCATTGTCAAGAACAGGTGACAATGGACGTTCATCCGACTCACAGTCTGATTCTTCAGACTCGTCGTCAAATGAGATATAGCGCTTACGCCAAGCCACGAAGCAACCAATGTTGTCCCCAATTTTCTTCATATCATCCTGCCCGGGGATATCTAGCTCCACTCTACGGAACCTTTTCTTAACAATGGCATCAATGGTGACTTTGGCGTATCCATCCGGCAATGGACGGCAATGCAATTGAACCCCTTCGCCGGTAGGCCATGCCTGCCCAACCGCAACCTTAGTCTTCCAGAATTTGTCCTGGACGTATAGCTTGCATTGTCTTGGTTCTGTGATCGCATCCACTGGAAAAGACATGGCTGCATCGTCCGCAGGAAGCCCGACACTTCCGCAACTACTACGGTGCACGACAGGGCTAGTGTGAATCTCACCGCCTTGTACCGGAAGCGAACTTGCTGGCGGACTTGTTCGGTCACTTGTTCGGCAACTTCCTGGCGAACGGCTTGTATCATAGAATTCCATTGGGACTCTCGTGCTGCCTTGCTCCTTTTATGGCTTCTGTATGTGCTTGCATCGTCTACGAAGGCAAGGCCCCAGGGAACAACTCCGGTGCCTCTTGTGCGTCCAGGGTGCTCTTTGTTTCCTAGAGCACATGTAAGCACGTCATTCTCTCTATTCGGAATAAAGAGTCCGGCCTGAACTTCACTTTGGGCTTGCTTTATTTTACTTGCTATTTCCTTAGATTCTTGTGTGCGGTAACTAAGGGAGCCATCAGGGTTGTAATAAGCACCACGAGCAAGTAGGTACCTCACGGCACGCTCATCCCATCCATCTGTCTCAAGCGTTGCACCAGAGCTTGTCACCGCTTCAGCCATCTCCTCCCAGTCGTTTATTTTCCCAAGGTACCCACGAGACCCACAATGATGGTGCCATGTATTCTTAGAGGAATTAACTGCATTTTTTGAGCAGGTCTCTTGTACCTTAGGCCTTGCATAGTACTTACAGAAACTTTCCCAATACTGCTCCGGTTCGGATAGTGATTCCAGTTAGGCACCTGACCTTGCTTCCTCATCTTATTTAGTACCGCCCTAAAATTATTTGCTGACTTGCCCATCGTTTGCAGTGTTTTGCGCTTTGCAAGTGCCTCAGAGTTTGGATCGGGGAAAATGAAATGTTCTTTCATCTTATTCCAACATAGTTCCTTTATCGGATTAGGAGGTTGCATGTCCGTTTCCTTTGAATTCCAGCCATGATATATGATCGGAACGTAATCCTTCACTATGCGCCCTGCGGCAGTCTTGTAAGGCCCTATAATCTTCTCTGGTGAAACTGGCTCCCCGGTAATATCTACACGGGTGATTGTCATTCGGCCTGTTGGCATCTTGTTCGGGCCTCTCTTGCCTCGGACTTTCGGTTCTTCCGACATCTCTGCCTCAGTCTGAACTGGCTCCTGCTAATACTAAACACTATTACTATCCAAAGATGCACCTAATAATTAGGTTACTCACGTACAATGACATGAATTACCTCATTCTCTGATAAGCTATCATTTTGTGGAATGTCATTTTGGTCGAGGTTTAGGTACGCGGAAGGGCTCCCTTCGGCACCATCACTAGCCCCTTCATCATTGTGCAATTCATTCTCGGCCTGTCTCGCTCGACGAGACGTGAATCGGTCGAATCGACCCATGATCTGCGTACACGAGTATGGCTATGGTACTTAGTTTAATAACTCGCTAGAAAAGAAAAAGAGAAATATAACAGTCTTATTTTGCAGAAATGAATATAGTGAAAGGATTGGAGGGCACTAGGTAGTTGACATTAATTAACAAACAATCCAACTCAAATATAGTGATTGAACAATATCCTAAACATTTCCAATATCCTAAACAATATCATTGAACAATTGTAGTCCAGACTCCAGCACAGTGAAAAGATTATGGAGAACAAGCACTTGGATGAGATATGGCATGATAGGCATAAGCTATAGAGAATAAATAATGTCATTGGAAATTTGGGCAGCATTTACTCTAGAATTTGAGTTAAAGGGACCACCATTCCACACAATCCATGACACACATGAGATTCTAATCCATAACATCCATGAGATATATATGTCAAGCACATAAGTCCATCCAATGATCAATCATACGTTTTGACAGAAGAGAGTGAACTTGAGATTGAAATTTGATTTGGGAATTCACCTTGAGTGACTGCTGCTGAGAGGAAGAGGTGAAGTCGAGCCTGAGCAAGTGGAGCACGCGAGCACGACGGCGCGGACTGGTGGAGCGGCGGCGCGCGGATGCGGACGGCGGCCGGCGATGGACGCG
>CM014277.1:7080923-7147335 GCA_004135705.1 Alloteropsis semialata | reverse complement strand
GTCACGGTGTCGCGGTACCGGTTCCAGAACCGGTACCTATGAGGGTTACGAACCGTGACCGATGGCGAGTTCTCCAGTAGTGAAATAATAAACAAATATGATCATTCTCCGTTGGCCCCAAGCATATCGGATTAGCTACTGCACCTAGGGATATATCAGTTGATTCTCTGGCAAGATATATCGGCTGATTCTCTCGCAATAATGACAAAATCTTGCTGACAGTCAAATCAGCAATAGGAAGGTTCTTGGCTGTTATAAATGATGGCGAAGAAATCGATGGAACAAGCAAATCAAACCGCAAAGGGGACACGAGATTTAACGTGGAAAACCCAACCAATACGGAAGGGAAAAACCACGGGCGCCAGCCAGCAAGAACTTCACTATGTCAAGAGTCAGGTTACAACGCCAACGGCGGCGGCTTACAAGAATATGGATCGAACTCTCTGGTGGAAACCCTAACACAGGGTATATAAGATGTACCGTACGCTCCGGCCCAAGCCTCCGGCGACGGGCCTCCGCTACGCTCCGTCAGAAGTTAGCCTTTTATCTGTGAATTTGGAACATAACTCAACATTGGCATCCATGACGTAAAAAGTCACCTGGAATGGTTAAGTTTATACTTCATCATCGGAGTCAACATGATTGGAATTAATCTCCTAGCAATAGTTCTTTGCTGCCGATATCTTGAAGGCATAGTGCAAGTCCAAGCCGATAACTTGAAGATCTAAACTGTTTTGTTTGGGGATGATTTTCGGCCGGGCGCTGCTTATATTAATTCATCAGATGATACGCATCGGCGACGGAAGCCACGACAAAAGCACAATATTACCGATAAGATCTTGGCAGGTTTCGTCAAGGCTGACATCCCATTCACTTTGGTTTAGCAGATACATATTCAACGATGGTGATACATCAGTTGGATTCGGCTATCCCGACCACTAATAGTAAAAATATCAACTATACGGGCCGATAGAATCAACGGTGTTTCTGAAGATGTTTAATTAAAATCAGAGAGCAAGAGAATTACTATATCGGAGCAGCTGAAAAGGATGATGTAATGATCGATGGGGTGACCAAAGATATTATATGTTAAATCTATCTGGTGATGTCTTGGGCGTCCTCGTCGGCTTTGAAAGAGCCGATGGAGGAGTCCGGCCTACAATCAAATCAACTACGGAAGAAACATCGGTATCAATAAAAAATATATATTAGCTGCCCGTGGCTCACAAAGCCGCTGTAGGAGAGTCTAGCCTATAATCAAATCGACCACAGGAGGAGTTGAGCCGATTTAGGAAAGAGACTTTACATCGGACCGATAGAGATCAGAGAATTGGCAGGCCATACATTCAAGATTTTCAGAAACTTTACCTGGAATCATTCAGCATGGCTCGGCATGGGCCGATAAAGTTACCGAGGACAGGAATGCGGTGATTGATATTTTTCAGTGGCCGACATAAGCAAAGAGCAGATTTCTCTAATTTTCTCGGTCATTCACTACTTTTATGGGACCCACCTAATAATGATTGCAAAAGCCAACTACAGAAGTCAAGTTCTTTCCCCTGAGTTTTTGCTAATTCCTGGAACTTTTAATATGGGATAGCTGAAGTGGATTGGCCGATAGAGACAGTGAAGGAAGAGCTGATGGAATTGTTTATTAAAAAGATCTGGACAGCAAAAAGAATTAATATGTTGAGGCCATAATACCAGGGTGTCCGATCACGTGGACTACCGACTACCGACTCCGAACGATCAAGACTCCGAACAAGACACGATGGCCGGATCGCAGGAGGAAAGCCCGAAGATAGCTAGAGTCCTACTAGGTTTAGGTCTGTTTTGTCTTGTAAGGCACGTCTCCCTGGATATAAATAGCGGGGGTCTTGTACGTAGAGGGTATCCCAGAATCTAGCCAATCCACCCGAGGGTACTTGTTACGCATTGTAATCTGTACTCGACGAAATAATATAAGCAGCAACTGGACGTAGGGTTATTACTCGATCTCGAGGGCCCGAACCAGTATAAAAATCCCGTGTCTCTTTGTTCATCACCGTGATTAATCTTCGCACGAAGCAGGGTGCTTGCCGGACAAATATCTGCCGAGTACAACCTCGACAGAGGTGCGCCAGGTAAGGGCCCTTGCGTGAAGAAACATCATGCTGATCGTCAACGGAGTCTGGATCGCAGACGCGTCGAGTTCATCGATGCCCTACATGCCCAGTTCCGTCAAGTCGGAAGCCATCGGGAGTTCTGCCTCCGCTTCCGATCTCTACGCTCACCGCCATCTAGTGCCTGCACGGGAGATCCGCTTCGGGGATCTCGTGTTCGAGCACCAAGGCGATTACGAGCTCAAGATGACAGGGATCCATGATCCCGATCTCACGTGCGCCGGTCGGGAAGTTTTCGCCACCTTCACGGAGCCGACTCCCGAAGACATTGCAGATCGCACTGCACAGTTGGATCTCGAATACAGTGGATCTAGCAATGGGTCGGAACAACCCGAAGACCACCGCATCCATGTGCTAACTGCAAACGGGACCGAGGCCGCTGCCGAGTCGTCTAGCTCGCGCAGGCCCATGCCTCCTCCACGTTTCAGCAACGCACCAACGCTTCAGACGGCTAAAACCCGAACACAGCAGGTCGCGTCCTCGTTGGCTCCCCGAGATCTCAACAACGATTTCCGGGCTGTCGAGCAGGACAATCTGCAGATCCGAACCCTCTTGGAGACCATGGAAGCAATGGCTGAAGGGACCCCGATGGCCACCATAGCCAAGAAGGCTCGGGAAGCAGCGGACAAGGCCAAGGAGCGCATTGAGGCTGCCGCTGCCGCACCACCAGCTCCGTCAAACAGACCACATGAGCCACAGCCGGTTCGGTCCCGATCTGTTAACGGACGACCCCACTATCGCCCACACGAGGGGCGCGACATGAGGCCGCAGCTCGAACGCAACCGTCGCGCTCGCGACGCTCGGGAAACTCTCAACTACAATCGAGATTACCGAGCACGTGAGGGCTACTATCGGTCCCATCCAGATTCGCCGCCACGTGACTCCCGACCAGGCACGGGGGGATGCCTTGCGTACTCCCCAGCCCTGCGCAAGGTCAGGTGGCCCGAGAAGTTTCGTCCTACTAACATCGAGAAGTATGACGGAACAACCAACCCCCGCGAGTGGATTCAGATCTATTCCACGATCATCGATGCCACCGGGGGTGACGACTACGTCAAGGCCAACTACTTGCCGACTGCCCTACAGGGATCAGCCCGTACGTGGCTCATGAACCTGCCCGAGGCTAGCATCAAGTCATGGAGCCACCTCCGGGAGACGTTTGAAGCCAACTTCCAAGGCACCTACAAACGCCCCGGACATGAAGGAGATCTGCTCAACTGTGTGCAGAAGCCTGGAGAATCCCTCCGGGACTACATCCACCGGTTCAGCGACACTCGTAACACCATCCCTGACATGGTGGATGATCGGGTGATTGTGGCCTTCAATCAGGGTTGCAAGGACGAGCGAACGGCGGAGGAACTTGCCAAGAAGAACCCGAAGACGGTGGCAGAGCTCTACGGGATCCTGGAAGAGACCGCCAAGATGGCGGACGCCCGAGCGCGGGTTCACGGAAAGCCCGAACAAAGCCAGCCAGCCGGGGAAGGCAAGAAGAAAAATAAGCATAAGAACAAGAAGCGTAAGACCGAGGGCGACGAAGTCATGGCCGTGGACAACAAGCCCCCGTACAGGCGTCAAGGCAAACCTACCGATCTCCCGATGTACTGCCCAATCCACCGATCCACAAAGCATCACTTTGTGGACTGCACGGTGTACAAGAAGCAGAAGCAAGAGGAGGAGAGCCAGCAGCAGGGGGCTCCGCGTGACCAGGCAGCCCACAACCCTCGGACGGCGAACTACATGGATTGTGATGATGAGCCAGATCTTCCCGAAGATCTGGAGATCGCCACAATTTTCGGTGGCTGTTCTACCCGAACCTCCAAGTCCCAGCTCAAGCTGGTCGAGAGGCAGATAGCCAGCGCCGAGCCCTGCAAGCATCTCTTAAGGTGGTCCGAAATCCCGATCACATTTGATCAGAGGGACCACCCCAAGACGCTCTACGACGGGCCGCTACTACCACTGTGCATCAAACCATGGATCGGGCCCCGCAAGATCGGGCGAACCCTGATCGACAGTGGAAGCGCCCTCAACCTACTATTCGTCAACGCCTTTGATGAGCTCGGGATCCCGAGGAGGTCCTTGTCCCCGGTGGAGAAGCCTTTCTACGGGGTCATACCAGGCATCCAAGCCTTTCCTCTAGGGAGGATCGATCTGCAAGTGACCCTCATGGAGGGCAAAAACATCCGAACAGAGTTCCTCACCTTCGAGGTGGCTGACATCACGTCGGCCTATAACTGCATCTTGGACCGGCCGTTTCTGAAGAAATTCATGGCGGTTGCTCACTTTGCGTACTCCATGATCAAGGTCCCAGGGCCGCTGGGCCCGATCACCGTCTGCGGTGATCGCAAGGGCGCAGTCCAGTGCGACATGAAGACCCTGGACATGATCAAGGGAGACGAGCAGGAGCCAGCCAAGGCTGCCGAACCTGCCAAGAAAAAGATCAAGAACCAGCCTAAGACTGCCGCTAAAGCAGCATTGGCTGAAACCTCCCGAGCAGCGGAGATCCGATCAAGGGCCAAGGGGAAAGAAGCTCCCGAACAGGAGACCATCGGGGAACAGAAGACCAACGACGGCGCCGCTGAGAAGCAGACCGTGGTGGACCAGACCCCACTCAAGGGGACGCCATCGTAGGTAGCCGGCGAGTTGCCAACTGACGCCTCACCAATCGTGCCAACAGCCAAGCGCTCCGAGCCAGGCACAAAGGCTGTGGCCCTTGACGAGGCAGACCCATCCAAGACCACCCAGGTGGGCCTTGGCCTGGGTGACAAATAGGAACTCGAGCTCATTGCTTTCCTCCGAGCAAACGCAGATGTGTTCGTTTGGGAACCATCTGACATGCCCGGGATCCCCAGGGAGGTGATCGAGCACAAGCTTGGCATACGAACTGGCGTCCGACCAGTCAAGCAAAAGCAAAGGAGATATACCCCGGAGAAGCGAGACACCATTAACGAAGAAATCAACCGACTACTCAAAGCCGGCTTCGTTCGAGAAGTCCCTTTCCTGGAATGGCTGGCAAACCCAGTCATGGTGAAGAAGCCCAACGGAACGTGGAGGATGTGCGTGGACTACACAGATCTGAATAAAGCTTGCCCGAAGGATGAGTATCCATTACCTAGGATAGATCAAATTGTAGATTCAACCTCTAGATGCGAGCTGCTTTGTTTTCTAGATGCCTATTCGGGGTATCACCAAATCAGCATGTGCATTGACGATGAGGAAAAAACTGCATTTGTAACTCCCTTCGGTGTTTATTGCTATATAAAGATGCCTTTTGGTCTGAAAAACGCAGGTTGCACTTATCAAAAATGTGTTCACATTGTTCTCGAGGGCCAGATCGGCCGTAATGTGGAAGCATATATAGACGACATTGTTGTAAAAAGTAAGTTAAAGGGCGACCTGATCGCTGATTTAATCGAAACATTCAACAACTTGCGTAAAAACAGGATGATGCTCAACCCCGCTAAATGCACCTTTGGTGTATCATCGGGTAAGCTCCTCGGTTACCTTGTTTCCCAACGAGGTATAGAGGCAAATCCGCACAAGATCGAGGCAATCGATGACATGAAGTCTCCACGCAGCCGCCACGAAGTCCAGAAGTTGGCAGGAATGATGGCGTCCCTGAGTCGATTCGTGTCCAAGTCAGGCGAACGAGGTATGCCATTCTACAAATTGCTACGTAAAACTGATCGTTTTGAGTGGTCGGCAGAAGCAGAAGAGGCGTTCCAGGCGTTCAAGCAATACCTACGGAAAATGCCCGTACTGGTCCCGCCACAGCCACAAGAGGAGATGCTATTATACGTAGCAGCAACACCAACTGTTGTCAGCACTGTTCTGGTAGTCGAGAGACCAACAGAAAAGTCAACAACACAACATCCTGTTTACTTCGTAAGCGAGGTACTACATGATGCCAAAACAAGGTACCCTCAGATTCAGAAATTATTATATGCTGTACTAATGACTTCCAGGAAGCTCAAGCATTATTTTCTGAGCCACAAGATCAAGGTTGTCTCAACTTACCCTCTAGGCAACATTTTACATAATCGAGATGCCGTGGGTAGGATTGCGCAATGGTCTATGGAGATGGGGGCTTATGACGTTGAATTCATACCCAGAACTGCCATCAAGTCACAGGCTCTGGCAGATTTCATCGCAGAGTGGACAAACCCCGAACCCGAAGAGGCTGCCCAAAATCCCGAACACTGGACCATGTTCTATGATGGAGCATTTTGCCGAGCAGGCACGGGGGCTGGGGTGGTCCTGATCTCACCGCACAATGACATCATCAGGTACGCATTACAAATCAATTTTGTTGATCCAACTCCTACTAACAATGTTGCCGAGTATGAGGGACTCTTAACAGGACTCCATATAGCTGCATCTCTTGGCGTGAGAAGGCTGCTCGTGAAAGGGGATTCCGAGTTAGCTGCAAAGCAAGTCATGAAAGAGTACAGTGCGCGGAGCGAGGTCATGGCTAAATACTTGGAAGCATATAGGCGCATGGAGAGCAAATTTGATGGACTTAAGTACAGCACGTCAAGAGGGAATTCAATGGCGACGCAGACATGCTCGCAAAGGCAGCTGCAGAACGCACACGGCTCCCAGGTAACGTGTTACTTGAAGTTCTTACTAAGCCATCTGTGTCGGTTTCACCACCGAACCTAAAAACCGCGCCTGCCAAGGGCTCAGTTTCTACAACCAACGAATCCGCCAAGGAGTCTATGTTGGTCGGTACGGCCTGAGCCGCCTCTCTAGTTGGAAACGAGGAGAACTGGATGGATCCAATCCGGGCGTACCTCACAAACCAAGCTATTCTGGTCGATGATGCTACATTGGAGAAAATCCATCGTAAAGCCAAGAACTATCAATTGGTTGACGGGCGATTATACAAGCTAACCCGCAATGGAATGCTCCTCAAATGCATCACACGGACCGAGGGCATTAGTTTGCTCCACGATATTCACGGAGGAATCTGTGGATCACATGCTTCTCCCAGATATCTAATAGGGAAAGCATTTCGACAGAGCTTCTACTGGCCTACAGCTCTTCAAGACGCAAGCGAGTTAGTTAAAAAGTGCGAGGCATGCCAACGGCATCGTGCTCTAGGGCATCAAGAAGAGAATCTTTAACAGATTGCAAGCTTATAACAAGCGTTGGATTCATGAAGTCCCCACAGTACTTTGGTCAATGAGGATCACCATGAATCGGGCAACGGGCGAAACACCTTTCTTCTTGGTGTATGGAGCGGAAGCGATTCTACCATCCGATATCCGACTACAAGCCCCACGCGTGGCAATGTTTTCAGAAACTGAAGAGCCTAACAGACGCGCTGATGAGCTAATCCTCCTAGAGGAGGCTCGTGATGCAGCTGCTTTTAGAGTAGCCCAGTATCAGCAAAAATTGCGGCAATACTATGATGCTAATGTTCATAAACGAAGCCTGTGCATTGGTGATATGGTGCTCAAACTAGATCAACGCACCAAGGACAAAACTAAATTGTCCTCTCCATGGCAAGGGCCGTACATCGTAGTAGATATCGCACGACCAGGAGCCTACAGGATCGCGGAGATAGATGGGGATATACTGCCAAACACGTGGAACATGGATCAACTACGCAGATTCTATGCCTAAACTACGGAGATCGTGCAAGTTCAAACCCAACCATCAGGTTTGGCAGAATAAAAACCATCATCTGCGTCGCCTACAGCGCCAACAGAACAAAAAGATAAGTTCTACACACTCTACTCACCCTCGCTTTTACGATCGGGGGCTGGGTTTTATTTTTCTATTCTGTTTCTACTCTTTGTTACTATACTGCATACACTAACAAAGAGCCGGGGACTACCATACTGAAAATTTTCTTTTCAGACCTATTCTATGCGTCCCGAGTTCTAGGCTCGGGGGCTCCCCACTTGATCGGGAAATTCTTGCGGTTAGTACTTCTAGACTCTTTTTCAGCATGCCTGCATGACTGTAAAAGAGCCCGGGGGCTACTATGGTACTACTACCACACAAGAATCGGGCTTTTTAAGTCAAGAAAGCTAGGCTACGCTAAATTACCGAATACCATGACCACAAGGAATTACACAGTTCAGAAGGCTGCCCGTGTCTCAGCGACTAAACAATTCCAAAATAGCTTGTGGCAACAGGACCTTTGGCTATGACAAAGCTATCAGTTAAAAAGCTCCACAAAAACACCGATCAGCTCTAAAGGCTTAGGCAAAAACATGCAAGCATATGTTTCGCAAATTATAGTCACATTCTAAATCCTCAAAGTTTTGCCCTATTACAGGAGTCTTGCACAGAGTTCAAGGTGATTCCTCCGAATCACTCAGATGGAAATCAAGTTTCTTGACAAAAGGTTCTACCAACGGGGCAAAGTTGTCAAACATTACCTCAGCTTCTATCGCCGAGCATTTGAAGCCTTTGGGGAGCAGGGAAACGTCAAGATCAGGAATGTGGCTCTTCAAGGCCCCGATGGTGTGAGTTGCTGCGACGCAGGCACCTTCCATCAGCCTGGATTCCAAGGACGAGCTGCGCTTTTCTGATGCTTCAAGACGGGCGGTTAGATCAGCAACGTCTTTGTCCCGAACTGCTAGCCTCCCTTCCAGATCCGAGCATTTCTTCTCGAGCACCTCAATGCTCTTGGAGTCAGCTACAGGATCAAAGGCAGTGTGTAAGCAAAAGTTCATAGATGAGGACTCAACAAACAAGCATGATAACATAAAGACATGTACCTTCCTTCTCGGACTGGAGAACGGTCACCTGGGCCCCCAGTCTGATCACAGACGCTTCTGCAGCAGAGGCACGAGCGTCTAGCGAACGCCATTGCTCTTCGGCTGCCGAAAGCGCGCTAATGATCGGGCCCAGGGGAGTCGGGACAGGTCCTGCAATTTCCGTAGTCTTCTCCACACCGTCAGGTTGAGCTGCCGAGTCAGGCTCAGGAGTTTTCTCTTTGTCAGACGGCTTGACGGGAGGAGAGGTGGCAGAATCAGATTGCCTAAATTCCCGAACAATCAGATACAGTTAAAACAAGATTTTCTCCGAGAAAATACTTAAGCATAATCAAGACTGTCAGAGCTCTTACTTCACTGTTGGGATTCTGACTTTGAATCTCTTAGCACCAGGTGTAAGCTTTGATGGCAGTGGCGTCGGACGATTTTCCTGTCGAGAAATCTCCCGGGCACGTTTAGCTTTAGTTATGCGATCAAAGGCTGCGAATAAACGCCCGAAGACGATCATGCTTGGTACCTGGGTATCAAGGCGAGGTGGATCACGACTGGGCTGCAGCACGGCAGCCCCGGGCACACCGAGAATTCCCGAACCCGGAAGTGTCCTTTCCACGCTGCGAGAGCGCTTTTGAGTTCGGGGAATAATCACCTTGGGGCTGCTCGGGATCTCTTTCTCCACACCAGGTGACGGTTCAGGCTGTTCGGTGGTCGGGGCCATGGCGCCTTGATCAACGGGCTGTTCTCCCTCCTCCTCTACGTTGATGGCACCGCTCTGAGCAGGGGCGTCAACAATAGCAGGAGCCTGTTTGAGGAAAAGAGTTGCATCACATCAATATTAAGCAAGGAAGCTTTCTGAGTGACAGTTTACTTCTGGAGGAGGGTTGTCAGCGCTGTAGGGTGTTGGGACGTTTTCCCAGTTCGGGGGATCGGCTCCAAACATCTTCTTTAGGCGAGCGGCCACTTCTGTCTCTGGGACAACTGTTAGTTAAAAGTCATGAATTCAAATGACTGAACAAACTCAGAAAAACACCCGAACAGAAAAACAAAGGCTCACCATCGGGTTTCATTCTGTTCGGGTCGTTGTCTCCTCTGAATGTCCAGGCATAGCGGTCGTGAGTCATGAGCGGGATAAATCTCCATCTGATGAAGATTTCTGCTACATGAACCGCCGTCAGGCCGGCATTGCGGAGCTCCAGAACCCGATCAATGTGCTTCTGCATCTCTGGGGTGATTCTTGGCAGGGCTTTGGTCTCTTCTTTGAGATAGGGCATCAAATATTTCCCTTTTGCCACTGAGCCTTAGGGAAGGGTGATGTAAAACCAGTGACGCTCATATCCTTTCCAGCAATCTTTAACTGGAAAAGGGATATAGATCTCCCGATCTCTCAAGGAAAACCCAATGGACCCGATCATGAGTTGGTTCTTGTAAAATGCAGGGGTATAAAAATATCTCCACAGCAGCAGTGACGGCTTAATTCCTAACCAAGCTTCGCACAGAAAGGCAAAGACGCTAAGCATAGTCAAGGCATCGGGCTTAAGGTGCACGAGCTCTATTTGGTAATGCTCACAGATGTTGTGGAAGAAATCAGAAGGATAAACCCCGAATCCACAATGGAAAAACTCCAAGAACGCCACCATCTCAAGGGTGTTGGGAGTCGGATACACCTGACCTTTGGCATGCCGACGAGGGAAAAGGCTGGTGTCAGGGAGCAATCCAAGATCCTCCAGTTGCTTCAGTTGTCTGGCTGTAGTGGTGGACTTCTGCCAATATTGGTCCGTGGTGCAGACCGTGTTTCCGCTGCGGAGTTCTCGCCCGGCCGCGGCGCTGCTCTGGTCTCCTGAAGATTCACCGTCGGATGAAGATTGGTGCGTGGATGCCATGGCGACTGGAAGCTGGCCTGAAGGGCTAGAGGAGCAGGTGGATGAAGGGAAGAAAGCGGATGAAGAATGGCGAGTGTTCTGTAGATGCAAACAAGGAAGACGAAGGCCCAAATGAAGTCCAAGCGGCCGCACTTGGGGGCTTTATGGTTCTGCGAGGGAGCACGAACCCCGAGAAACCTGCCCTTGAGCCGCGCAATCCGCAGAGACTGTTGGGTCAAAAAGATTCTTTCCTTTTTCTGCGGCACGTGCTATTTCGAGGAATGTGCAGGTCAAATTCAATACATTTAGGATTGCTAGCTTACTTGGGAAGCTATCAGTTTTAAATGACCGAACACTTGGTGTGAACCGAGGAAATGCCCTGATCACGCTTGATCAGGGTCAAACTTCCCGAACACGCTAGTTAGTCTGATCGGAAGAAATTTTTGTTCGGGAATTTTGTTTCTGAGCAGGCAGTTTCACGAATAGATTGATACAAACAATGTTCCGAACACAGGGAAAAAGGGACTTTTGTTACATCCATCAAGTGAAATTTCTTCATTAATCCAAAAGGAGTACATTTCACGAGGGATCGATAACTACCCTGCAACTAAAAATTCAAAACAAAGATCCTCGCTTGACTAATGTCGTCGGCGAAGATCAGGATGGTGGAGCGCCAGGCGGTGGATCATCATCTACCGCGTTCTCTTCTTCAGAGTCGCTGACGAGATCCACGAGCGCTCCGTCTCCAGGGATCCCGATCAGGTCGCGGTTCAGGGAGACGAAGAGGCGCCGGGCGAATTCCTCGTCGCCGCTGGTGTCCACCGGAGCAGAAGACGAAGATGCGCCTGCGTGTGCCTCCTCTGGCTTCAGCCGGGCTCTACTCCCTCTTTGTTCTGGCTCGTCGTCGGAGCAGAGGGAGATGGGAGATGCTGGGGCTGGAGAGGAAGACGCAGGACGTTTCCCGGCGGCAATGCTTGACGGAGCAGCCTCGGGAGACGGAGGCCATCGCCGGAGCCTCCTCCTCTGGTGGCTCAACCTCGACTCCTTCATCCCCGTGCCAGGGGAGGGACAGGAGCGGAGCCTGAGGAGGAGCAGGGGGTGGTGTCGTCGATGGCGAGTTCTCCGGCTTGTCAGGCGGCTGTTCGCCGGAGCCGCGGGGAGAGTCTCTGAAAAGGAGGCGAGGGAGCTTGAACTTGCGGCTGAGTTTTTTCTTTCCCATGGCGAGGGGAGGAAGAAGGCTTAGAAAGGAAGGTTCAAGTACAAATCAACCAAGAGATCTGATACTTAAAGACCCAGGGAGCGACGCTTCGCACGGGAATCGAGGAGCCGGAGCAGAGCCGTGAATGTCGCGTGCGCTGCTAAAGTTTCGGGAGATGTGCGGAGTGGGTTTTAAATGCACTGGGCAGCCATTACATCAATCCTGGGGCGTTTCAGTTTCCACGATGGAACAGTTTTTATTTACTATTATTATGGCTGATAGTTTTCTCTGACCTTATCATTCAGATGCAGGTTTCAATATTCAAAGACTTCGGGATCTTTTCTGGCTCTCATGCACAAGTGATTGACGAGGTATTAACATATCCAGAAATCACCCGAAGAGCAAAAAGACCCGAAGGCTATTGAACAATCAACCTTTTCTGAACAAGATAAGCTCGGGGGCTACTGTTGAGGCCATAATACCAGGGTGCCCGATCACGTGGACTACCGACTACCGACTCCGAACGATCAAGACTCCGAACAAGACACGATGGCCGGATCGCAGGAGGAAAGCCCGAAGATAGCTAGAGTCCTACTAGGTTTAGGTCTGTTTTGTCTTGTAAGGCACGTCTCCCTGGATATAAATAGCGGGGGTCTTGTACGTAGAGGGTATCCCAGAATCTAACCAATCCACCCGAGGGTACTTGTTACGCATTGTAATATGTACTCGACGAAATAATATAAGCAGCAACTGGACGTAGGGTTATTACTCGATCTCGAGGGCCCGAACCAGTATAAAATCCCTTGTCTCTTTGTTCATCACCGTGATTAATCTTCACACGAAGCAGGGTGCTTGCCGGACAAATATCTGCCGAGTACAACCTCGACATAATATATTAAATGACAGCTGTGACTGATGGTCGGAGAATTGCCAGCTCAAAGTTTATTCCATCGCCGATTGACCCATTGACGTGCTGGTAAAGCCGATAGCTTCAAACACAAACGGCTGAATGGTCGTTGGCGTCGTTAAGCCGATGGTGGGCTACAAACAATGGTCGGTCATATTGCTCATTTGAAGCATCGATGTCAGATTTCTGTAAAGAAAAAAAAATGGAAGCGTGTGAATCGACCGATCAGCTCTGTGCATATTAGCCGTGTACTTAACAATATTAAAACAAAGGCAAGGCAGAAATTGGGGAGCGTTGAGGCCAAAGATGAGGTGAGCCGATAGCAGCCAGTGTTGGTCAAATAGAACCATCGGCTCACTAAACTGAACTTCACACACGGTCAGAGTGTAACATCTGGATTGGAAGGAATTCAACTTGATTTATTTGGCGGTTTCCATGATACGCGCATAAATTCTATTCTCTTTATGACACGTGAAAGCGTGATCGGAGCCAATCGGCTCGTGATAAGCCGATAAGGCCTACTGACCAGCCTCAAATCGATATGCTTTACGTGGTATTTTCGATTGGGATGCCGATATTCTAAAAACGCACAGGACATGTAGAGGACCTTGTTGCATTTTCGGTGACTGATAGGAGCCGATCAGAATTCAGAGGCTAGATAGGTGCAGATGGTCAGCTGATGGTCCTATTTCGATACAGTTGATGGTCAGCCGATAGTATTATGTAGCCGATGGTTATTATTAAAAGATGATTGACACTACTACAAAAAACGTTTGTAGGGGCGGGTAAAAACACGTTTGTAGGGGCGGCGCCGAAATCCGCCCCTGCTTTTGGCTGCTAAAAATGGCCATTTGCAGGGGCGGGTTAATAGCCCGCCCCAACAAACGTGTTTCTAGGGGCGGGTAATGGCATGGTCCGCCCCTGAAGATGGTTTCCAGGGGTGGGTCATGGCATGGTCCGCCCCTGAAGATGGTGTTTCTAGGGGCGGGTCATGGCATGGTCCGCCCCTGAAGCCTATTTTCACCGACCTGAAATAAATCAAAAAAATAGCAAAAACAATTTATTTTAATGTGGGAAGTCGCAAGTCGCGCAATTTTTTGCGTAAAATTCGCGCGCTCCGCGGCTGGTGGGATTCGAACTCACGACCTCTCCCTTGCGCGTAGCCTCCTTTACCACTGCACCACACTCTCACCTGTGACTAGATGTTGTTTTGGTTCCTACCATATTATACTAAACCGAGTGTAAATTACTTGTTTGAGGCCCTAAACGATTTCAAATTAAAAAGTTTTCAACTACAAAGTTTCATAACTTTTTGAAATCTACAAGTTTCATTTTGGTAGTTTCTCCATCCGAGGTCGTTTACAGAATTTGAATTTCAAATCTGAGAGCATTAAAATTTAGTTTTCGTTGACAAGATGATTTCAAATAAAAAAGTTGTCAACTACAAAGTTTCATAACTTACTGTGATCTACAACTTTCATTTTGACTGTTTCTCCATCCGAGGTCTTTTGAAAAATCTCAAATTTCAATTGAAAAATTACAAACATGCATTTCTAGGGGCGGGTCATGCCATCACCCGCCCCTAGAAATGCATTTCTAGGGACGGGTCATGACATGACCCGCCCCTAGAAATGACAGCATTTCTAGGGGCGGCTCATTCCATGACCCGCCCCTAGAAATGCATTTCTAGGGGCGGCCCTTAGCTACAGTAGCGCGCGCGCATTGTAGGGGCGCGTCGCCTTTTAGTCCGCCCCTAAAAAAAACCCTGGCTCTTACAAATGTTTTTTTGTAGTAGTGTGACCGATGGAATTATTTTATTCGACACGTCCAAGAGGTTATTTCCGTCAACCAGAAGGCATTGGATTAAGAGTTGAGCATTGGCTCTTGGAATAAATAGTTTCAAAACATGAAGCCTTCATACTCCGAAACTGGGGGGGGCTTGTGTTGACACCGGATTTTGACCAGGAAATCCAGACGCTCAGAAGTAAGAAGAGACAATCGGCTACTGGCATACATTCGTAGAAGTTGCAGACCAACGAGGAGACGAGCTGATGGTTTTGCAAGCGTGATACATGGAGCTGCATGGATATACATGGAACGGGTGCTGCATGCGCACGTACATTGGAAACTGACTTTAGATTGCATGCAAGATAATTAGAGAAACATTGGTGGCCGGATTAATTAATTGAGAAGGAAGGATCAGCCGTATAGTCAGAAGTTATTAGAATAAAGAAAGGAAGATTACGACATGGTTGTTGGTCTATGCTACGAGCAAGGAGTCCGGATAATTATGCATGTAGATTGCGCTTTGCACGGATGGGCCAAGGAAGCTTAATTAGCAAGGATTCTATAGAATGAAAATTAGAGTCCATGTATCTTAATATTTCCTTTTATTTGGATATTAATTGTTAGGCAAGTTTTGTACGTCGACCAGCTAGGTACCAGGGTATAAATATACACCCCCTGGCTATTGTAAAAAAATTTTATCTCTCAATCAATACAACTCGGCGCATCGCCACACTTTTTAAGATCAATACAACTCGGTGCATCCTGCCCTGTTTAAGATCTATCGGCTAATTTATCTTCTAGATCTGTTATGCTGCTTCAAGTTGCCATATTATTAGAAGTCTAACAGAACGTACTTTAATAGCCGGTAGTTTCTTATTCTTGGCTTTTAGTGAGCCTTTGCTGAATTAATATCTGGTTGTGGCCTGGTCCGCTATATTTATTGTCTTTAATCTGTCGCCCTGCTACCAACGCTGTCTCGAAATCGATCCGATTGGTGGTGACGCTAGATTAGTTTCTATCGACTAGCTGGCCTTTTCATGGTTTTGATATTGATTCGGCGCTCGCTCTAAGTGCTGCATCCGCTAATCGCATATTAAGATATTATAATTGTTTAAAGCTGATGCTCGCCCATGCCTTCATATATTATTTTCTTTAGCCGATATGCTTCAATTGATGGATGTTATGATATATTCAAATTATTTTGCATTGGCTATCGGCTATTGGTTATTATTATTCTGGATATATTCACGGCTAATAGGCGCTTCAATGCTTAATTCTTGTATCGGCCATTGGTCGTCGGCTCCATGTTGCTATTATTCAATTTTATCATGTAGCCGATTGATCTAAATATATTTCATTTGCTCAAGTGTTGTATCGGCCTAGTATTATGATTCTATTAGCTGACCGATATGACGTCATTATACACCTTGTCAGTTGAATGGTCAAACTGACTGGCTCGCCCCGAACCTAAAGAAAACACAGGACCTGCACTGAAGCTAAGCAGATCTTCCAGGTCACAGTGTTGGTACCAGGGAATCATCACCTCATTTTTTGGCGTCAACAATAGGGTGGGGAGGTCTTGCCCCGCAAGGAAAGTCTAAATACAATTCGAATCTATAAAAAGAGTCCAATCCTATTACAACTCAGGGAAAACCGGTTCCACCGGTTCCACCGGTTTGTCTTGTCAAATGCGCCACAGTGAACCAAACCGGTTCAACCGGTTCTAGAATCCCTGCAAAACCTGTTCCTTGCCAATTTTGGTCGTCAACAGTAACACAGGGACACAGGGATTATACAGGTTCGAGCTACCCAGAGGTATAATACCCTACATCCTGTGCTCGGGGGTCTTGTATTGCTTCGCTCGACAATGCTCCGGAGAACAATGGCGAGTTTGTGGTTACAAGGGGCGAATGAGGAATAGATGAAGATGTAGATGACCTAAGGGGTCGACCTAGGCCGCTTTATATAGTCTGACGGCCTAGGGCTTACAAGTCGGTTATCTCTAATTAATATCCGGCTACAACCCGGAAACTAATCCGGGTTGGTTACAACATAATCTCCGTAGTATCCGCACGGGATCCGAGGATATCACCGAGTGCCTTGCGGGCTAAGTCTTCTCCAATCTTATCCATCAAGCCGAGGATCCTTGTGGGCCGGCCCGGGGTCGGCCCACATCCTTGTCAGACGTAGGACCAGGCCGACTGGCTACCCGGTTGGTAGTGGGCCCAGGGGTAACCATATCCCACAATAGGGAGGTGAGGTCTTGCCCCATTAGAAATCAAAGATTACAAAAACCCCATATCAAAATACAATTCCTAATTCGGACTACGTGAATAACACTGGTCCGATCGGTTCTGGAAGGTGTTGATATTCCTGAAACCATAAGTCTCTCATCCGAACTCCAAATCAGATGTTCTACATATGCATTTCGATCGTCTCGACGAGGGCTACACGACGGTGAAGTCCAATTTGCAATTGGAGCACATTGCACAAACCGGTCCAGCCAGTTTCAACAACCCAGTTAGACCGGTTTGACTAGCTGTGCCAATTTTGGTCGTGAACATACATGCCCCCCTATTTTTTGGTGAAGTTTGCGCACCAAAAAACATAATTAGAACTCAGGACGATGCTTACTATAGAAATCATCGGCCATAAGCTATTTCTAAGGGCGATAAACATTATCGGCCATAATATAATGTTTTACTCAATTTGAAGCTGCAATTACCTGCTTTGGCCTCCACATTTTCCTAGGTTGTGTTGACTTTGCTGGCTTTTCTTGAGTTTGTTGCTCCATTAATCCTTGCTTGTGCATCTTTTGCAATCTCCTCTTTTGAGTGTGAGATAAGCCTAAGGGATACCACCTCGACTGTATACACTTAGAATGTTGCTTGTTGCTACTCTCACACTGTCCAACAGCAACACATACGTTATTTTCGACCAGATTGCTATTGCAAGCGATCGGACTTTAATGCACCAAAATTTGGATATGAAATAGGATATTGAACCATATGTGGTTGTGTTGACACCGGATTTTCGCACCGGGAGTGCTGAGTCAGATGGTGACGTAGCAGCGCTGGAGCTGAGCAGTGGGCCCATTGACTGGTCAAAGCCGAATGTGACAAAGAAGGAAGCCGATGCGGGGAGAGGAGTCCGATAAAGTAGAAGTCTGATCCGATGACGGATAAAAGGAGAAAGGCGCGTTGGCTAAAAAGGAAACGTATCAGATGCAGGGGCTATTTCCTTTTTGAAGGCGTATTGAGAGTCCCATTCTATATTAGATTTAGTTTACTTTATCTATAAGTTAGTCAAGTCCGATCAGGACTCTTCATGACCAGGGTATAAATATAAACTCTCGTCCATTGTAAAAGATCATTCACACAATCAATACAACCTGGCTTCATGCCAAAACCCTAGGAGTATGTTAGAGTAGATCTCGACGAACTCATTGGTGAACGGGCTGCATCAGTTCTCGATCTTCGGCTTACCAGTAAGATTGTCAACTTATCGAATTAGTATAAGCTTTGAATTGAGGCGCATCGCCCTTTCTCGTTTATGTTGTTCAACCGATTTATCTTTGGATCATCAAGATTAGCTTAGATTCCCTACGTCGAAGCTAGATTTCTCTTGATTATTCAGTGATTAATCGTTTATCGAGTTGTTCTTTTAGTTTTCGGGTTTGATTTAGATTCCCTGCGTCGGAGCTAGATTTCTCTTGATTGTTAGAAGGCAGCTTATGCGGTTGTTTGGAGTTGCTGGATTGATTTAGATCTGCGCCATGTGAATTAATCTGATTCTTCAACAGCTATGAGCATTGGTTTTAGTCCGATTTGAGCAATACTTATCTTACAACGTCGTTCTAGGTCTGATTTATCTTTACAGCTTAATCTGGTTGTTCTTTGAGTGTCAAGTTTGATTTAGATTCCCTGCGTCGGAGCTAGATTTCTCTTAATTATTCAAAGACAGCTTTGAATACTAGAACAATTTTGTTACCATTTTATTGCTTATTTGCTTCAATTTGATTAATTACCCGTGCGAGCATCTTGTTTAGTTGTTCTGTTGGTGAATCGAGTTTGATTGTTTAGCTATCTGGTCCGATCATAGCTGGAGTATGTGCGCTGCATCCGTCTGTGAAACCTTGTCGAAACAGTTATGGTTTGATTGGCTAGCCAGATGGTCCGATGAGATGAATCATACTGTCAACTAGGCAAGGTGGATGACGCATCGGCTCTACTTTGATTATTTAACGTCTTGCTCAAAGGCATAGCCGATCCGTTAATTTTGCATCTAGATTAGCTGTAAGACTATTATCTTGTATCAGATCTATTACATTAATCATGGTCCGATTCTGAGGTCCGATTCGATGGACTGATTGAGGTCCGATTTTATTGGTCCGATTGATGTCATCTATGAAGTCCGATTTTGAGGTCCGATTGGCATCGGCCGATGCAAGTCCGATTGGGTCGTGGCTAAATCCAACGTGCATCTGCCGTCTGGAATAGAGCCGGCACAATCAAAGAGTAATTTAACTGTCTATTCCCTTGTCAATTACAGGTCAAATTGACTGGCACGCCGCGAACCTGGACAAAGTGCAGGACCAGCACCGGAGTAAAGCAGATCTCCCTGGCCTTGTTGTGTTGATCGCTGAGGATACGACCGCCGATTTTCCGCGTCAACACATTTTTGGCACGCCCAGTGGGACACGTAAGATAAATTCCAAGATGTCATCTGATGCTGAAAAGGAAGTTGCTGCTAAGCTCGCTGCTGACAAACTGGCAGCTGAGAAGCTGGCGGCTGAGAAGTTGGCGGCTGAGAAAGCCAAGGCTGACAAGAACAAGGTTCCTGACGCAACTATTCCAGTTACGAAGGCCGATCTGTTTAAAGCCCAGTTAGATGCAGTTCAGGCCCAGATTGAAGCATTTGAGAAGCTCTGCCTTGGCCAATTCGGGCGTAATCGTTCAGGCCCCGTGCTCAAAGGTGCTCTTCCGGACCCAGAATTGATCAAGAAGACAACTGATGCCCGTGAGTACCATGTCAACATGACAGAGATGATTCATCAAGCTGTCCACCATGCATTGATTAACCAGTCAGGCACATTGGTGAATTCTTTGGACAATCTCATCAAGAAGGTGGTGGATGATACTATTTGCTTAAAGGGCCCAGTCTTTATGTCGGATTCTGCAGGGGCATCAGGGTCAGGAAAAGGCAAAGGTACTGAAGACTGCGCCATGACCGTTGCTCCGCAAACTCCGGTGACTCCACCACCTATTCAGCTGGCCAACGGTTTTCTGTTAATGGCCGATGGATCTATTGTCGGCCCGCATGGTGAGAAATATGCTAGGACTCTGAACGAAGAAGAAAAGCAACCTGCAGCTGCAAGGATACGTACAGTGATTCCTGCACATCAGCGTATGGTCGGTGATTACAATAATTACATGACGGATATGCATCAAGCTGGTGGGATACCACTCAGAGGAGAGCAGTCCGATTGGTCACAGAAAATAGCCGAGGTGATCCAGAATCAGTTCGGTTTGAAGCCTAAAGATGAAGCGAGGTTGTATCGGCACCCGTACCCATCCTACTTTGATGCAGTGCCACTTCCTCCGCGCTACAGAGTGCCAAATTTTTCCAAATTCTCTGTGCAAGACGATATGACCACCATTGAGCATGTGAGCCGATTCTTGGCTCAATGTGGTGAAGCTGCTTCTGAAGAGGGACTCAGGCTCAGATTCTTCCCTCTATCACTATCAGGGCCGGCATTTACTTGGTTCACGTCGTTGCCAGCAGGATCGGTCACAGGCTGGTCCGATATGGAGAAGCAGTTCCATAAGTACTTCTTTTCTGGTCTCAATGAAATGAAGATTTCTGATTTGATTGCTATCAGGCAGAGGAACGATGAGTCCATCAAGGAGTATATTCAATGGTTCTGTGATATCAGGAATCGGTGCTACAGCTTGAAGCTATCTGACACGCAATTGGCTGAGCTTGCATTC
The DNA here is from genome assembly GCA_004135705.1 of Alloteropsis semialata. Taxonomy (NCBI): domain Eukaryota; kingdom Viridiplantae; phylum Streptophyta; class Magnoliopsida; order Poales; family Poaceae; genus Alloteropsis; species Alloteropsis semialata. The sequence continues at coordinate 7,126,706 of CM014277.1, read as the reverse complement.
CAGGGTTTGCTCGCGCCGATCAAGGAGAGGTTTTCTGCTCAGGAGTTTGAAACATTGGGACAGCTGGTGCAAAAGGTGTCAGCCCATGAGATCCGATACCAGGAGGCGAGGCGCACAAAGTTTTCCAAGCCAGTGTCCTATCTTTCTGATTCTGAAGAAGAGGCTGATATCAACATAGTTGAATGGACTAAATCCAAAAAGCCGGTATCATGCCCATGGGTCAAGCAGAACCTTGAGAAATTTGGATTTGATATAACAAAGGCCGACAAGATTTTTGACATGCTACTCAGTGAGAAGCTTATCCAACTTTCTGCAAATCACTCTATCCCATCGGCCGAGGAGTTAAAGAAGTGCAAGTATTGCAAATGGCATAACTCAACTTCTCATGAGACGAATGAATACAAGGTGTTCAGGAGGGAAATTCAATTGGCTATCGAATCTGGCAAGATTAAGTGCGAAGATAACAAGAAAGCCATGAAGATCGACGGTCATCCTTTTCCTAATAACTTTGTTGATTTCTCTTTTTCTGTTAATATGATTGATGCTGGTGAAAAGGGGAAGTTCAAGGTGCTCACATCGGACCACGCCAAGACTTCTGGTGCCGTTGATCCTGCAGTTCAGGTCACTGTTGAAGAGCTGCGAAGGAATCATCAGGCATTTGGGCGTGAATCTAATGCTCCTGGTGGATATCGGCCACGCGTGACTTCCCAGATGCTGATTAACAAGTATAAAATGCAGCAGGCAGCAGCCCGAGCGTGGGAAGAGCGTGAGGAACGATGACGTCAGAGGCGCGAGTATCAGGCAAGGCAGTTTGATGAAGGGCTTGATGATCGGCGCCGATGTGATGACAGGTCCGATGGCCGACGCCGGTTTGATGACAGGTCCGACAATCGTCGTCAGTATGGCTATAGGTCCGATTGGCATATGGACAGGCGTCAAACTTATGAGCAGTACGATCATGATGATGGTCACTGGAGATGTCCTTTCTTCGTATTCTGCTAGAATGAGAAGCTCAGATTGCCGTCCAAAGCAGATTATCCTGAATGCAGCTTCCAGTATGAAGAATACAGAGTTTCTAAAAGAAGTCGACGATCAGTTCATGAACGGATCGGCGTCAGGATTGATGATCATCATCAAGGAGATGAAGGCCGGGTTGATGCTCATGGCCGTAAAAATAATGAAGGCCAGGCTGATGCTCGTGGCCCTGAAAAAATGGAAGAGAAGGCTCCAGTTCAGGATCGGATTAGAGAACCTCAAATGAAACCTGGACAGTGGTGCCCATCAGGGATTTCTAGGTCCAAAAGGAGACGTGTTCAACGGTTGCGCCATCGTGAGCAGGTTCAGGAGCAAGAGTTAGCCAAAGAAAAGAAAACTTGGCGCGTCAAGATGACCAATGACGATGAAGCAAGCGCATCGGCCCCAGTAAACATGGTTTTGATGTTGCCTTTTGATTTTGCTGCTCCTGATGAACAGGATGATGATGAGGCTGATTATGAATTAGAAGAAGCTGCCGCATGCTTAGTTCTTGATTCAGAGAAGGCCGTCTTTGAAAAGCCAAATGCAAATGGATATCGGCACCTGAAGCCTCTGTACATCAAGGGATATGTTGATGGAAAACCAATGACCAAGATGCTGGTTGATGGGGGAGCTGCTGTCAATCTCATGCCCTATTCCACATTCCGCAAGTTGGGTAAGGGGATTGATGATCTGATCAAGACAAATATGACGCTCAAGGATTTCGGCGGTAACGTTTCAGAGCCTCGGGGGGCAATTCATGTAGAGTTGACCATCGGCAGCAAGACATTGCCGACTACTTTTTTTGTGATTGATGGCCAGGGTTCCTACAGCATGCTCCTCGGGCGTGATTAGATTCATGCCAACTGCTGTGTCCCATCCACAATGCACCAATGCTTGATTCAATGGCAAGGCAACAATGCGGAGATTGTCCCAGCTGATGATTCGGTTAGCATTGCAACAGCCGAGTCAACGATTTGGGAGTTTGAAGGGATTGAATGCCTGTCAGGGAAAGCATGGGATGGCGACTTCCTCAATGTGTTCGATCAGGGACTACAGCCGATCCAAGCAGTCGGCTCTGAGACTTTATTTTAAATGGCCGATTGTATAGAAGATTTTGAAGACCGAAGTGAATTCGGTAAGTTAGGGTTCGGATTTACATCGGCCGACGAATTAGAAGAGATAGACATAGGATCTGGTGATAGACCAAGGCCGACATATATCAGTGCTAAGTTGGATCCTGAATATAAACAAGAATTAATAAAACTTTTGAAAGAGTATTCTGATTGTTTTGCTTGGGAATATTATGAAATGCCAGGTTTAAGCCGTGATATTGTTGAGCATCGGCTGCCCATCAAACCAGGATATCGGCCGCACAAGCAGTACGCAAGGAAGTTCAAGGCTGAGATGTATGAACCAATTAAGGCCAAAATAACGAAGCTATTTGAAGCTAAGTTTATCAGGCCATGTCGGTATGCTGAGTGGGTATCAAATATAGTTCCTGTTTACAAGAAAAATGGAAAATTGCGTGTTTGCATTGATTACAGGAACTTGAACAAGGCGACCCCAAGAGATGAATATCTAATGCCGGTGGCCGATATGCTTGTTGACGCAGCATCTGGCCATAAGATGATGAGTTTCTTGGATGGGAATGCTGGTTACAATCAGATTCTTATGGCGAAAGAAGATATTCCCAAGACTGCATTCCAATGTCCAGGTGCCCTCGGTTTATTCGAATGGGTTGTTATGACTTTTGGTTTAAAGAATGCCGGTGCTACTTATCAACGTGCTATGAATTATATTTTTCATAAGTTGATCGGCAGGTGTTGACACTGGATTTTCGCACCTGACATGTTGAATCAAATGATGACGTGGTGAGGCTGGTACTGTGCAGCGGACCCGTTGAATGGTCAAATAAATGGTGCCGGAGTAGGAAGCCGATGCAGGGGAAGAGTCCGATGAAGCAGGGAGTCCGATCTGATGATGAATGAGGAAATATACATCGGCTAAGAAGGAAGCGTGGCATGAACAGGGACTATTTCCTTTTCAGAAGGCTTATTAAAAGTCCCATTCTATGTTAAATATTAGATTACTTTATCTGCAAGTTAGTCTGGTCCGATCAGGACTCATCATGACCAGGGTATAAATATAAACCCTCGTCCATTGTAAAGAACTATTCTCACAATCAATACAACCCGGCTTCACGCCAAAAACCCTAGGAGTAGTATCTCGACGAAGCTTATCGGTGGACGGGCTGCATCAGTTCTGATCTCCGGCTTACCAGTAAGTTAGTCAATTTATCGAACTAGTATAGGCTTTGAATTGAGGCGCATCGCCCTTTCTCGTTTATACTGTTCAACCGATTTATCTTTGAATAAGCAAGATTGATCTAGATTCCCTACGTCGGAGCTAGATCACTATTGATTATTCAACAGTTGATCGTTTATCGGGTTGCACTTTATGTCTAGATTCCCTATGTCGGAGCTAGATCATCAAGATTAGGCTAGATTCCCTACGTCGGAGCTACATTCATCTTGGTTATTTAAAGGCAGCTTTTGCGATTTGTTTGGAGTTGCTAGATTGGTTTAGATCTACGCCATGTGAATTAATCTACTTCTTCAACGGCTTTGAGCACCGGTCTTGGTCCGATTTAAGCAATATTTATCTTACAGTATCGTTCTAGGTCAGATCCATGCTTTGTGGTTTAATCTGGTTGTTCTTTGAGTATTTTGTTTGTTTAGATTCCCTACGTCGGAGCTAGATGTTCATAATATGATAAGATTGATCTTTGATTGTCGTGCTTGGTTTAGATTCCCTACGTCGGAGCTAGATTCATCTTGATTAGTCAAAGGAAGCTTTGGTTATACCTAATTGCTATTTGAGTGTTAAGTGTGATTTAGATTCCCTACGTCGGAGCTAGGTCTTGCTTGATTATTTGATAGCATACTTTAGAATCAGAACGATCCTGTTAATATTTTATCTGCTTATTTGCTTAATCTGATTAACACTTGTGCGAGCATCTTGTTTAGTTGACAGGTTGATGAGTTTAGTTTGATTGTTTAGCTATCTGATCTGATCATAGCTGGAGAAATCTAGATTCCCTACGTCGGAGCTAGATTTCTCTGAAAAGGTTCTGGTCCGATTGACTGGTTAGATGGTCCGATAAGATAAATCAAACTGGCAACTAGGCAAGATGGACGATGTATCGGCTTACACTTTTGATTATTTAATATCTTGTTCAAAGGCATAGCTGATCCGTTATTTACATATCGGCCATGTTTTACGCTTTATTTTATTATTCAAAGGCTGATCTGTTACATTAATCAAGGTCCGATCCTGATTGGTTTGATTCTGAGGTCCGATTCAGTGTCTGATTGAGGTCCGATTATTCGGTCCGATTGACGTCATCTATGAAGTCCGATTTTGAGGTCCGATTGGCATCGGCCGATGGAAGTCATATTGGGTCTTGGCTAAAATCCGACGTGCCTTCACCGTTTGGAATAGAGCCGGCACAATCAAAGAGTAATTTAACTGTTTTATCCCCTTGTCAATTTCAGGTCAAATTGACTGGCACGCCGCGAACCTGAACGAAGTGCAGGCTGGCACTGGAGTGAAGCAGATCTCCCTGGTCTTCTTGTATTGACCGCTGAGGATACGACCGCCGATTTTCCGCGTCAACACATTTTTGGCACGCTCGGTGGGACACGAGAGGCAAATTCCAAGATGTCGTCGTCTGATGCTGAAAAAGAAACCGCAGCAAAGCTTGCCGCTGAGAAAGAAACTGCAGCAAAACTTGCTGCTGAAAAAGAAGCTGCTGAGAAGGCTAAGAATGACAAGAACAAGACGCCTGAGACGGCCATTCCAATTACAAAGGCCGATCTGTCTAATGCTCAATTAGATGCAGTTCAAGCCCAGATTGATGCATTTGAGAAGCTCTGCCTTGGCCAATTTGGGTGTAATCGTTTAGGGCCTATACTCAAAGGTGCTCTCCCGGATCCAGAATTGATCAAGAAAACGACTGATGCTCGGGAGTACCATGTCAACATGACAGAGATGATTCACCAGGCTGTTCATCATGCATTGATCAACCAGTCAGGCACTCTAGTGAATTCTTTAGATAATCTCATCAAGAAGGCGGTGGATGATTCTATATGTTTGAAGGGACCAGTTTTTATAGCAGATTCTGCAGGGGCATAAGGATCAGGGAAAGACAAGGAGACTGAAGATAATGCCATGACCGTTGCTCCGCAGAATCCAACGATTCCACTACCTATTCAGCTGGCCAACGATTTTTTATTGATGGCCGATGGAACGATTGTCGGCCCGCATGGTGAAAAATATACTAGGACTCTGAACGAAGAAGAAAAGCAACCTGTAGCTGCAAGGCTACGTGCAGAGATTCCTCCACATCAGCGTATGGTCAGTGATTACAACAATTACATGACAGATGTGAATCATGCTGGTGGAATGCCACTCGGAGGACAGGAGTCCGATTGGTCACGGAAAATAGCCGAGGTGATTCAGAATCAATTCGGCTTGAAGCCTAAAGATGAAGCGAGGTTGTACCGGCACCCATACCCATCTTACTTTGATGCAGTGCCACTTCCTCCACGTTATAGAGTGCCGGACTTTTCAAAATTCTCCGGGCAGGATGATATGACCACCATCGAACATGTGAGCCGATTCTTGGCTCAATGTGGTGAGGCTGCTTCAGAAGAGGGACTCAGGCTTAGATTCTTCCCTCTGTCACTATCAGGGCCGGCGTTTACTTGGTTCACGTCGTTGCCAGCAGGATCAGTCACAGGATGGTCCGATATGGAGAAGCAGTTTCATAAATACTTCTTTTCTGGTCTCAACGAGATGAAGATTTCTGATTTGATTGCTGTCAGGCAAAGGAATGATGAGTCCATTAAAGAGTATATTCAGCGGTTCTGTGAAATCAGGAATCGATGCTACAGTTTGAAGCTATCTGATATGCAGTTGGCTGAGCTTGCATTCCAGGGTTTACTCGCGCCAATCAAGGAAAGATTTTCGGCTCAGGAGTTTGAGACGTTGGGACAATTAGTGCAGAGGGTGTCAGCCCATGAGGTCCGATATCAAGAGATGAAGCGTACAAAGTTTTCAAAGCAAGTGTCCTATCTCTCTGATTCTGAAAAAGAGGCTGATATCAACATAGCTGAATGGACCAAGTCAAAAAAGCCAGTATCATTACCATGGAGCAAACAGAACCCTGAGAAGTTTGGTTTTGATATAACAAAGGCCGATAAGATTTTTGATTTGCTGCTCAGTGAAAAGCTTATCCAACTCTCTGCAAATCACTCAATTCCGTCGGCCGATGAGTTGAAGAAACGCAAATATTGCAAATGGCACAACTCAACTTCTCACGAGACGAATGAATGCAAGGTGTTCAGGAGGGAGATCCAATTGGCTATTGAATCTGGCAAGATCAAGTTTGAAGATAACAAGAAAGCCATGAAGATTGACGGTCATCCTTTTCCTAATAACTTTGCTGATTTCTCCTTTTCCATTAATATGGTTGGTGTTGATGAGAAGGGGAAGTTTAAGGAGCTTACATCGGACCACGCCAAGAGTTCTGGTGCCGTTGATCCTACAGTTCAAGTCACTGTTGAAGAGCTGCGGAGGAATCATCAGGCGTTTGGTCGTGAATCTAACGCTCCTGGTGGATATCGGCCACGTGTGACTTCCCAGATGCTGATTAACAAGTACAAAAGGCAGCAGGCAGCGGCTCGAGCATGGGAAGAACGCGAGGAACGACGGCGTCAGAGGCGCGAATGTCAGGCGAGGCGGTTTGATGATGAGTTTGATGATCGGCGCCGATACGATGATAGGTCCGATGGCCGACGCCGATTTGATGATAGGACCGATGGCCGACGCCGATATGATGACAGGACCGATGGCCGACGCCGATATGATGATAGGTCCGATTGGTATATGGACAGACGTCAGGCCTATGAGCAGTACGATCAAGATGATGGTCACTGGAGATGTCCTTTCTTCGTGTTCTGCTGGAACGAAAACTCAGATTACCATCCAAAGCAGATTGTCCTGAATGCAGTCTCCAATATGAAGAATACAGAGCTTTCAAGAGAAGTCGACGATCAGTTCATGAACGGATCGGTGTCAGGATTGATGATCATCATCAAGGAGATGAAGGCCGAGTTGATGCTCATGGCCGTAAAAATATCGAAGGCCAGGTTGATACTCTTGGCCCTGAAAAAATGGAAGAAAAGGCTCCAGTTCGGGATCGGATTAAAGAACCTCAAATGAAGCCTGGACAGTGGTGCCCATCAGGGATTTCTAGGTCCAAAAAGAGACGTGTTCAGAGGTTGCGCTATCATGAGCAAATTCAGGAGCAAGAGTTAGCCAAAGAAAAGAAGACTTGGCGTGTTAAGATGGCCAATGACGATGAAGCAAGCACATCGGCCCCGGTAAACATGGTTTTAATGTTGCCTTTTGATTTTGCTGCTCCTGATGAACAGGACGATGATGAGGCCGATTATGAGGTAGAAGAAGCCGCCGCATGCTTAGTTCTTGATTCAGAAAAGGCGATATTTGAGAAGCCAAATGCGAATGGTTATCGGCACTTGAAGCCTCTGTACATCAAAGGATATGTTGATGGAAAGCCGATGACCAAGATGCTTGTTGATGGAGGAGCTGCCGTCAATCTCATGCCTTATTCCACATTCCGCAAATTGGGCAAGGGGATTGATGATTTGATCAAGACAAATATGACGCTCAAAGATTTCGGCGGTAATGTTTCAGAGCCTCGGGGGCAATTCATGTGGAGTTGACCATCGGCAGCAAGACATTGCCGACCACTTTCTTTGTGATTGATGGACAAGGTTCCTACAGCATGCTCCTCGGGCGAGATTGGATTCATGCCAACTGCTGTATCCCATCCACAATGCATCAGTGTTTGATTCAATGGCAAGGCAATAATGTAGAGATTGTCCCAGCTGATGATTCGGTTAGCATTGCAACAGCTGAGTCAACAATTTGGGAGTTTGAAGGGATTGAATGCCTGTCAGGAAAAACATGGGATGGTGACTTCCTCAAGGTGTCCGATCAAGGATTACAGCCGATCCAAGCAGTCGGCTCTGAGACTTTATTTTAAATGGCAGATTGTATAGAAGATTTTGAGGACCGAAGTGAATTCGGTAAGTTAGGATTTGAATTTACATCGGCCGATGAATTAGAAGAGATAGACATAGGATCTGGTGATAGACCAAGGCCGACGTATATCAGTGCTAAATTGGATCCCAAGTATAAGCGAGTTAATAAAACTTTTGAAAGAATATTCTGATTGTTTTGCTTGGGAATATTATGAGATGCCAGGTTTAAGCCGTAATATTGTTGAGCATCGGCTGGCCATCAAACCAGGATACCGACCGCACAAGCAGTACGCAAGGAGGTTCAAGGCTGAGATGTATGAACCAATTAAGGCCGAAATAACGAAGCTATTTGAAGCTAAGTTTATCAGGCCATGTCGATACGCTGAGTGGGTATCAAATATAGTTCCTGTTTATAAGAAAAATGGAAAGCTACGTGTTTGCATTGATTATAGGAACTTGAACAAGGCGACCCCAAAGGATGAGTATCCGATGCCAGTGGCCGATATGCTTGTCGATGCTGCATCGGGCCATAAAGTGATGAGTTTCCTGGATGGTAGTGCTGGCTATAATCAGATTTTTATGGCAGAAGAGGATATTCCCAAGACTGCATTCCAATGCCCAGGTGCTCTCGGTTTATATGAATGGGTTGTTATGACTTTCGGTTTGAAAAATGCCGGTGCTACTTACCAACGTGCTATGAATTATATTTTTCATAAGTTGATCGGCAGGATAGTTGAAATCTACATTGATGATGTGGTGATCAAATCAAAAGGTTATCAAGATCATTTGGCCGATTTGAAGGAGACGCTGGAGTGCACAAGGCAACATGGATTAAAGATGAATCCGCTCAAATGTGCTTTTGGCGTATCGGCCGGCCAATTTCTCGGTTTCCTGGTACATGAGAGAGGAATCGAGGTAAATGATCGGAACCGCAAAGCGATTGATGATATTGAACCTCCAGTAAACAAGAAGGAATTGCAGAGTTTGATTGGAAAAATCAATTTCCTGAGGAGGTTTATATCAAATCTGTCGGTCCGATTGGAAGCGTTTACTCCTCTGTTGAAGCTAAAAGATGAAGAAGAGTTGGTGTGGGAACCTAAACATCAAAGGGCATTGGATGAAATCAAGCAATATTTGGCATATCCGCCAGTTCTTATTCCACCACAAAAGGGTAAGCCGTACAAGCTTTATTTATCGGCTTTTAATCATGCAATCGGCTCTGTTTTGATTCAAGAGGTTGATGGGAAGGAACGAGTTATATTCTATTTAAGCCGAAGATTACTAGATCCTGAGACTCGGTACTCGTATGTGGAGAAGCTTTGCCTTTGTTTGTATTTTTCTTGTACGAAATTAAGGCATTATTTGCTATCGGCCGAATGTACTGTGATCTGTAGGGAGGATGTGATCAAATATATGTTATCAATGCCAATCATGAAAGGGAGAATTGGCAAGTGGGTTTTTGCTCTGACGGAGTTTGATCTTAAATACGAATCGGCCAAAGCGGTGAAAGGGCAGATAATGGCTGATTTAGTTACTGATCATTGTGGACCTAACATTGATGCTGTTGAGCAATGCACTATGGAGCTTGATGTATCTGGTCCGATGAAAAAGGCCGATGTGGTTGACGCGGTTCCTTGGACTATATTCTTTGATGGTTCTTCTTGCAATGATGGTTGTGGAATCGGCCTGATTATTATTTCGCCTAGGGGGCAAGGTTTGAATTTGCTTTTCCAATAGAAAAATGCACAAATAATCAGGCCGAATATGAAGCATTGATGAAGGGTCTCCAGATTCTTAAAGAAATCGGCGCTCAGTTTGTTGAGGTATTTGGAGATTCTTTGCTGATTATCAATCAGTTACTCGGCAAGTATGATTGCAAGATGGATGCTTTGTTATCTTTCTTTGAGAAGTGCCGAGATTTGATTGGTCAATTCGCCTTGGTAACTCTCAAGCATGTTCCAAGACATCATAATGAAGAAGCAAATCGGCTGGCGCAAAAAGCGTCTGGCTATCGGCCTATGTTCGATGTGATGGTACAGGAGATACCAGATGGAGATTGGAGGAAAGAAATCATTGAATATTTGAGGGATTCTTCTATCAAGACTTCTAGGAAGATACGCTACAAATCGATCAGGCATGTCTTGGTTGAAGAAGTGCTTTATTTTCGCTCGATTGATGGAGTCCTGTTGAGATGTATCGGACCTGAAGAAGCCAAGGTTTTAATGGGAGAAATTCATAAAGGTGTTTGTGGAGCTCATCAATCGGCGTTCAAGATGAAATGGATGATCAGAAAAAATGGGTATTATTGACCGACGATTCTAGAAGACTGCTTTGAATATTATAAAGGATGCCAGGAGTGTCAAAGATATGGAAATATTCAAAGGGCTCCAGCATCGGCCATGAACCCTGTCATCAAGCCATGGCCGTTTAGAGGATGGGGAATTGACCTGATCGGCCAAATTTTTCCACATTCAAGCAAGGGGCACAAATTCATATTAGTGGCAACAGATTATTTCACCAAATGGGTTGAAGCTATTCCTTTGAAGGAGGTGAAGTCACAGAATGTTATTGAATTCGTTAGAGAGCACATTGTCTACCGATTTGGAATTCCACAGACGATCACAACAGATCCAGGTACGATGTTTACATCGGACGAATTCAAAAATTTTGCTGCTGATATGGGTATCAAGCTTCTTAATTCATCGCCATATTATGCACAAGCCAATGGTCAAGCTGAAGCCTCCAATAAAAGTTTGATCAAGTTGACTGATAGAAAGATTGAGGAGTATCCAAGAAAATGGCATATTGTGCTTCCTGAAGCTCTATGGGCCTATCGAATGGCTTGTCATGGATCGATCAAGGTTTCTCCGTATGAACTAGTTTATGGACATGAAGCCGTTCTTCCATGGGAAATTCGTACTGGATCAAGATGTATCGAGCTTCAGGATAAATTGAAGGCTGGCGAATACATGGAACTCATGAATAGTGAGTCCGATGACTTGGCTGTTCGTCGGCTGCGCGCTCTCGAAAGTATTGAGGCTAACAAACTCAGAGTTGCAAGGCATTATGATAAGAAAGTTAAAGGGAAAGAGTTCAAAGAGGGCGATCTTGTCTGGAAAGTTATTCTGCCGATTGGTTCTAAGGATCCCAAATACGGCAAATGGTCACCAAACTGGGAGGGACCCTATCAAGTCGTCCGATGTGTTCCTGGAAATGCTTATATTCTACAAACACTTGAAGGAGAAGTGTTTCCTAAGGCATTAAACGGGAAATATTTGAAAAGGTACTACCCTAGCATTTGGGTAAATTCATGAAGCCGATGCTATGTGTCAAGCTTAGAAGCCGATGGAAAAATCGCCTCAAGAACAAAAAATAAGAGCCGATGCGATATGCATCGCCTTAAGGGCTATATACAATAAGAGAAAAGTATATTACATCATCAAGCCGCTCGATGGCGGAGCAGGCTGCTGGAAAAGGGATCGCATATATATTCATCTATTTCTCATACAAAGGGATTTCAGAAGACAGAAAGATCTAATAGGCGCCGATGTACTTTGTTCATCATTGCCAGAATAAGTCTAGGAGGAAAAGGGCAAGAGAGAGCATAAAATTAAGAAGACATCCTCTTCCTTGGGACATATTCTTGAACAGCTCGGCTCATTCGAAGAAATCCGCAAGTTTGAGGAGATATGCTCTGGAAGCAGTCCCTTGAAGAGCGCACCGGCGGACCAGTGGCTCTGTCCCTATCCTGAAGAAAGGCACCCCAGTAAACCCCTCTGAAAAACCTTCCCTTTGGTAAAACCATGAGGAAACCTCACAAGGATTCTCCTAGCAGAGGTTCCACCTGGATTCACTACAGGATCAGAAAAGGGGGGAGTACCCTATGTTATTTCACGAGAATTCTTCTAGCAGAAGAGAAAGAAGGGGTTGGCTCCTATGTCGAAGAGAAGGAGTTTGTGTTCTGTCATGAATATTGGATGCGCCATGGCGAGAAGGAGTGGTGGAGAAAGGAGAACCTGAGACAGGTATTTATAGCTGGCGATTGATGAAGGAGTTAAAGGAAAGAAGGGAATCTGAAAGATGCTCGCTGAAACTGTCCAAATGAAGAACAGTATTCTCGTGAAGATGTCATTGATTCAGTGCTGATTAAAGAGGGGCGTCTTTTGAGGAACTGCATTGAAGAGTCGTTTCGCCTGGGTCAATAAATATATGCGTACCCATGACACAAGGTGCAGGATTCCATATACTGTTCGTTGTCAAAAGAAGGTGGGTAGTGCAGATCCTTGGTAGTGGCTGACGATGGAAGTGTTTTATAATGAAAAATGGCTGTGATCTGAGAAACGAGGAATTGCACAGTGCAAGGATGGGAAGTTTCGGCACGAAAATCGGTGAAGGAGTTATGATGACTGTCGGGGTTCTCTACCGCCGACAAGTAAATTTCCTACGATCGCGTGTCAGGATCCGGACGGTGACTCGAGAGACAGGGGGTTTATACTGGTTCGGGCCTCCGGAGAGTAATACCCTACGTCCAGTGAGCGTCGCTGTTCTCAAGTCCAAGTCTGTAGTAGGGGTGTACAAACTGGTCGGGAGAGGGAGAGGGTCCCAAGTCCCTGCGTGGAGCGAGTGAGTGAGCTGTGTGTGTGTGCTGTGTCCGAGTGTCCAAGAATGGTGTTCTCATTCCCCCGCGCTGACGTCCCCTCGTCCCCTTTTATAGCTTCAAGGAGAGAAGGGAGCGGGGGGTAAGAAAGGAGAAAATTACAACGGGAGTTACTGCCCCCGAGAGCTTCGTCCAGTGTCGTCTGCCGAGCCGTACGGGGAGCAGGTGTTGACGGAGTGGGCGCCCCGCCGGACCCGGGATCGTACATCCGGGTGGTTGACGCCGATGCCTTCTCGGGTAAGCTCCCGGGTAGTTCCGGGTCGTGGTTGACTTGCCCGAGGTCCTTGGGTGCTCCAGGTGTCCTGCTCGGGTTCCAGATGTCGTCCGGGGGCGCCTGGAGTGGTACTGGAGTGCCTGGTGTAGCGCATGCATCCTTCTTCGGACTGTAGCGCTCCTGTTCGGACGAGACGGGCGCTACTGTGGCTGCCGTGGCGAAGGACGGGCGCCCATCCTGTTCTGACGCAGCGGGTACCAAGTGGGTACGGCGCCGGATGGGCCGGGGCGCGGCCGGGTAGTTTCACCCGGGGCGTCGGAGACCACTCGGGAGCGGAGAACCCCTCGGGCGAACCGGGAGGCCACTCGGAGGCGGAGAACCTCTCGGGCGAATCGGGGAACCACTCGGGCGATCCAAGTAGTCGGGGTACGGGGTGTGCGCCTTGCTTTGGGTCTCTGATTTTTGTTTTTTGAGGGGCGGATTATCGTGAGCTCCTGGGTTAAGAGGTTGGATTGGGCACCCCTAATTCGGATCCTCGTCAGTAGCCCCCGAGCCTGGGGGGGAGATGAAAGCTCGCGCCCAGGCTGAGCGATGGCGTGGATATGGTATACTGCAATCTTCCGGTGGGGGCGCGCGAGCGCACCCGCCGGGTGTAGCCCCCGAGCCTTGAGAAGAGCTGGTGCTCTTGTTGAGGCTTTATGTCCGGGTGGTTTGCTTTGAATGCAGTTGGGATCGGAAAGCTTGTCGGGGATGAAGAGCTTGTCGGGGCCGGAAAACTTGTCGAGGACGCTCCGCTGGTGGACCGGGTAACTGTTCAGTAGTTTGACGGGCCGGGCGCGGAAGTATCGGCCCGCTCCCCGCCGCGTGGAAAGGTGGGCGCGCCTTTTGAGGAAACCAGACGAAGCGACGTGCGCACGTCGCCGCGGCGCCAGTGGTGGGCCCGCGCAATTAAGGCCGCGGTCGTTCCGTCCCGTCCCTATTTATAGCCGCGGGCGGCGGCGGCCTGGGGTTTCGCCCCTGCCAGAGCTTTCCAACTCCAACGCGCGCTTCGTCTTCTTCGTCGCCGCCGCTCGTCCTCTCGCGTTCCTCGCGGCCGTCGCATCGCCGCTGCGGAGAGCAAGCAACCGAGCGACCCATCTCGCCGGCGCTTCTTCTTCGTCCTGCTGCAGGATGTCGACCTGGGAGCGCTCCCGCGTCACACGCCGGGTGTTGGAGAGCCTCGCGGCGGAAGGCCTGCTCCCGCCGCTGACGAAGGCCACGGAGTGGAAGGTGCCCGGCGCCGAGGACTACCCCCAGCCGCCGGAGGGGTACGTCGTTTCTTTCGTCGCTTTCCACGAGCGCGGGTTCTCCGTCCCCGCCGGAAGATTCATTCGCGCCGTACTCAACGAGTACGGACTGGAGCTCCATCACCTCACCCCGAACGGAGTCCAGCAGATGGCGGTGTTCGAGGCCCTCTGCGAGGGGTACCTGGGGATAGGGGCCCATTGGGACCTCTTCAGGTACTTCTTCAAGTTTTCTCTGCAGACCGTGGAGGGCGGAGCTCCCGCGACGATAGGTTGCGCGGTGCTGAAGGGCAAGCAGGGACGGATGAAGGCCTACATCTCGGGGACCTTGACCAGTTCGAACAAGGGCTGGCACCCGATGTGGTTCTACTTGAAGAACGACAGCCGCAATCCCCTCCCGGCGTACACCGGGAAGACCTTCGGGGAGCTGCCCGCGGCGTGGGCGTACGGGCCCGAGAAGGAGAAGCAGGACAAAGTCCTCGGGGCCATCTGGGAGGCCCTCTCTCGGCTCCGCGACGCGGGGGTGACCACGGCGGAAGTCCTCGGCGGATACCTCTCGAGGGGTATCGTGCCGCTGAGACGGCGCCCCCTCCGGATCTGGGAGATGGTCCGGGAGAATGCCCCCTTCGAGGGGACTGTGACGATGATCCCCCTGCCATCGGGGGACGAGGTGAACCGCCGAGTGACGGCGGCGATGGGGAGGGGCCACGGAGCATATCCTCCACCGGGCCTCCTCCCGATGCTTCCGAGCGAGCGCACCGAGGATCTGGTAAGTCTCCGTGTACCTCTTCAATCCCGGGTGATTTTCCGTTGGCTGAATCCTGCGATTTTTCAGATGGAGGGCCTCACCTGCACCCTTTCCCGGCCGCCGCTCCCCGAGGACAAGGCGAGGAACCGGGCCGCGGCCGCGCACGCCAAGGCGAAGAAGGATCGCCGGGACGTGTGGAAGAAGCAGGAGATCGCCAAGCGTGAGCGGAACGCCGAGCGATCCAGGAGGAGGAGGAAGGGGGAGGATGACGTCTCCGAGGACGAGGACCCCGAGGAGTTCGTGGAGGTCGTCACGGAGAGCGAAGATGACGAGGGGAGCGATGACGACTCGCCTCCTCAGAAGCTGAAGTCGGTCGTGGTGTCGTCCGCCGGTGCCTCGTCCTCGGCACCGCATTCGGGGAGAGGCGGGAGAGGAGCGCCGCCGCCACCGCCGGACTCGGGCAGAGGCGAGGGCTCTCGGTCGGACCGGCATCGGCGGTCCTCCGAGGAGCACCGGCGCGAGAGGCGCAGCCGCACGCCTCCGCCCTCCCGTCATGAGCCCGAGAAGGGGAAGGCTTCCCGGCGGGAGCCGATCTCCCCTCGTCGGGAGAGGAGCCGGAGCCGGGACTTATCGGAGCGCGCCCACCGAGGGGGCTCGTCCTCGGGGGCGTCGCGCTCCCCCCAGAGGCCCGTGCCGCAGGACGACAGGCGGCCGCCGTCGGCCCCTCCAACAACGCGGGCGCGGAGCGAAGGGCGGGACGCGCCCCGCACGCCCGCGGTGGAGACGCAAGCCCCTCCCGCCCCGGTGAAGGTCACAACAAGGCGGCCGGACCCGATTCCGGTGGAGGGAGGAGGCTCATCAAGTCGGGCGGCGCCCCCGTCGGGCAGGGACGCCGCAATCCCGCACGCGGCCCCTCCTCCGACGACGCTCGCGGGGTCCAAGAGGCCCGCATCCCCGAAGGCCCAAGCGCCGACGGGGTCTAAGCGGATTCGGTATATCGCGTCGAGGTGAGTGATGGCCTGACTTTCTCGAGTAGTTTCGATTTTTCCTGTAGTTACTGTTTTTCCCGGTCGGGCTTTGCTGACATGTAATGAACCAGCCGGGGCGATACTCCGCTTATGGTGGCGCCGAGGAAGACGCTGCGCCTGGAGGCGCAGCAACCCGGGCCTGTGGCGGAGCAAGCCAGGGGTGCGACGGAGGAACCCGTGGCGGAGCCGGCCGGGAAGGCGGCGGTAGATCCCGTGGTGGAGCGGGCTGAGGCGACTCCACCGGTGCCTTTGGTGGAGCGGGCCGAAGAGAGGGCGCCGGTGCCCCCGACGGAGCCAGCCGAGGAGGGGACTCGGAGGATGGCGCCCTCCGTGGAGGAACGGGTGCCGGAGGGGGACGGTGACAGCCCGGGAGACACATTCCCGACGGGCCTAGCCTTTACACAGGCCGTTCCCCCGGAGGCGGTCGTGGTGGCGCTCCAAGCGGAGCTGGCCGAGGCGTTGGCGGAGGTGGTCCCGCCTGCTCCTCAGGAGGAGCCGACTCACCCCGTCGTGGGGGAAGTCGCCGGAGAAGATGGCCACGGAGACGCGGCCGAGGACGATGGCCGCGATGTTGCTGCCTCGCCAAGGGCTGCGGCTGGCCCTCATGAAGCGGGGGCGGGGACCTCGGGCGCTCGTCCAGACGCCACCATCCCGGCGGCCGCCGCAGCCCCCGAGTCCTCCGGGGCGGCTTCCCCGGAGATCGTCGAGGCCGAGGACTCGCCGGAGGGTAGCTCGCGGCAGGTCGTGGGCCCGCGACATTCCNAGTTAGTCAATTTATCGAACTAGTATAGGCCTTGAATTGAGGCGCATCGCCCTTTCTCATTTATACTGTTCAACCGATTTATCTTTGAATAAGCAAGATTGATCTAGATTCCCTACGTCGGAGCTAGATCACTATTGATTATTCAACAGTTGATCGTTTATCGGGTTGCACTTTATGTCTAGATTCCCTACGTCGGAGCTAGATCATCAAGATTAGGCTAGATTCCGTACATCGGAGCTAGATTCATCTTGGTTATTTAAAGGCAGCTTTTGCGGTTTGTTTGGAGTTGCTAGATTGGTTTAGATCTACGCCATGTGAATTAATCTACTTCTTCAACGGCTTTGAGCACCGGTCTTGGTCCGATTTAAGCAATATTTATCTTACAGTATGTTCTAGGTCCGATCCATGCTTTGTGGTTTAATCTGGTTGTTCTTTGAGTATTGTGTTTGTTTAGATTCCCTACGTCGGAGCTAGATGTTCATAATATGATAAGATTGATCTTTGATTGTCGTGCTTGGTTTAGATTCCCTACGTCGGAGCTAGATTCATCTTGATTAGTCAAAGGAAGCTTTGGTTATACCTAATTGCTATTTGAGTGTTAAGTGTGATTTAGATTCCCTACGTCGGAGCTAGGTCTTGCTTGATTATTTGATAGCATACTTTAGAATCAGAACGATCCTGTTAATGTTTTATCTGCTTATTTGCTTAATCTGATTAACACTTGTGCGAGCATCTTGTTTAGTTGACAGGTTGGTGAGTTGAGTTTGATTGTTTAGCTATCTGATCTGATCATAGCTGGAGAAATCTAGATTCCCTACGTCGGAGCTAAATTTCTCTGAAAAGGTTCTGGTCCGATTGACTGGTTAGATGGTCCGATAAGATAAATCAAACTGGCAACTAGACAAGATGGACGATGTATCGGCTTACACTTTTGATTATTTAATATCTTGTTCAAAGGCATAGCTGATCCGTTATTTACATATCGGCCATGTTTTACGCTTTATTTTATTATTCAAAGCCTGATCTGTTACATTAATCAAGGTCCGATCCTGATTGGTTCGATTCTGAGGTCCGATTCGGTGTCTGATTGAGGTCCGATTATTCGGTCCGATTGACGTCATCTATGAAGTCCGATTTTGAGGTCCGATTGGCATCGGCCGACGCAAGTCTGATTGGGTCTTGGCTAAAATCCGACGTGCCTTCACCGTTTGGAATAGAGCCGGCACAATCAAAGAGTAATTTAACTGTTTTATCCCCTTGTCAATTTCAGGTCAAATTGACTGGCACGCCGCGAACCTGAACGAAGTGCAGGCTGGCACTGGAGTGAAGCAGATCTCCCTGGTCTTCTTGTGTTGACCGCTGAGGATACGACCGCCGATTTTCCGCGTCAACAGCAGGATAGTTGAAATCTATATTGATGATGTGGTGGTCAAGTCAAGAGGCTATCAGGAGCATTTGGCCGATTTGAAGGAAACGCTGGAGTGCACAAGGCAACATGGATTGAAGATGAACCCGCTCAAGTGCGCTTTTGGCGTATCGGCCGGCCAATTTCTCGGTTTCCTGGTTCATGAGAGAGGAATCGAGGTGAATGATCGGAACCGTAAAGCTATTGATGATATTGAGCCTCCAGTAAACAAAAAGCAATTGCAGAGTTTGATTGGAAAGATCAATTTCCTGAGGAGGTTTATATCAAATCTGTCGGTCCGATTAGAAGCATTTACTCCTTTGCTAAAGTTGAAGGATGGAGAAGAATTGGTGTGGGAACCTCAGCATCAAAAGGCGTTGGATGAAATCAAGCAATATTTAGCGTATCCGCCAGTTCTTATTCCGCCACAAGAGGGTAAGCCATTCAAGCTTTATTTATCGGCTTTTAATCATGCAATTGCTCTGTTTTAATCCAAGAAGTTGATGGGAAAGAGCGAGTCATATTTTATTTAAGCCGAAGATTGCTGGATCCTGAGACTCGGTATTCATATGTAGAAAAGCTTTGCCTTTGTCTATATTTTTCTTGTACAAAATTGAGGCATTATTTGTTATCGGTCGAGTGCACTGTGGTCTGCAAAGAGGATGTGATCAAATACATGTTGTCGATGCCAATCATGAAGGGGAGAGTTGGCAAATGGGTGTTTGCTCTGACAGAGTTTGATCTTGGGTACGAATCGGCCAAAGCAGTTAAAGGGCAGATAATGGCTGATTTCGTTGCTGATCATTGTGGATCCAATATTGATGCTGTTGAGCAGTGTACCATGGAGGTTGATATGGCTGGTCCGATAAAAACAGAGGCCGATGTGGTTGACGCAGTTCCTTGGACTATGTTTTTTGATGGTTCGTCTTGCAATGATGGTTGCGGAATCGGCCTGATTATTATTTCGCCACGGGGGCAAGGTTTGAGTTTGCTTATCCAATTGAAAAATGCACAAATAATCAGGCGGAATATGAAGCATTGATGAAAGGTCTCCAGATTCTTAAAGAAATCGGCGCTCAATTTGTTGAGGCATTTGGAGATTCTTTGTTGATTATTAATCAGTTGCTCGGCAAGTATGATTGCAAGATGGATGCTTTGTTGCCTTACTTTGAAAAATGCTGAGGTTTGATTGATCAATTTTCCCTGGTAACTCTTGAGCATATTCCAAGACATCATAATGAAGAGGCAAATCGGCTGGCGCAGAAAGCGTCTGGCTATCGTCCTACGTCCGATGTGATGATACAGGAGATACCGGAAGGAGATTGGAGAAAAAAATTGTTGAATATTTGAAAAATCCTTCTGCCAAGGCATCCAGAAAGTTGCGCTACAAGTCAGTCAAGCATGTTTTGGTTGAAGGAATAATTTATTTTTGATCGATTGATGGAGTCCTGTTGAGATGCATCGGACCTGAAGAAGCCAAAGTTTTGATGGGAGAAATTCATGAAGGTGTTTGTAGGGCTCATCAATCGGCGTTCAAGATGAAGTGGATGATCAGGAAGAACGGATATTATTGGCCGACGATTTTGGAGGATTGCTTTGAATATTATAGAGGATGTCAGGAGTGTCAAAGATATGGAAATATTCAGAGAGCTCCAGCATCGGCCATGAACCCTGTCATCAAGCCATGACCACTTAGGGGTTAGGGAATTGACCTGATCGGCCAGATTTTTCCTCATTCAAGCAAGGGACATAAATTCATATTAGCGGCAACAGATTATTTCACCAAATGGGTTGAAGCTATTCCTTTGAAGGAGGTGAAGTCCCAAAATATTATTGATTTCGTTAGAGAGCATATTGTCTACTGATTTGGAATTCCGCAGACGATCACGACAGATCAAGGTACGATGTTTACGTCTGACGAGTTCAAAAATTTTGCTGCTGATATGGGTATCAAGCTCCTCAATTCATCGCCATACTACGCACAAGCTAACGATCAAGCTGAAGCCTCCAATAAAAGTTTGACCAAGTTGATTGATAGGAAAATTGAGGAGTACCCGAGAAAATGGCATATTGTGCTTCCTGAAGCTCTTTGGGCGTATCGAATGGCTTGGCATGGATCGATCAAGGTTTCTCCGTATGAACTAGTTTATGGACATGAAGCCGTTCTTCCATGGGAAATTCGTACTGGGTCAAGATGCATCGAACTTCAGGATAAGTTGAAGGCCGGCGAGTACATGGAACTCATGAACAGTGAGTCCGATGACTTGGCTGTTCGTCGGCTACGCGCTCTGGAGAGTATCGAGGCTAACAAGCTCAGAGTTGCGAGGTATTATGATAGGAAAGTTAAGGGAAAAGAATTCAAAGGAGGCGATCTCGTGTGGAAAGTTATTCTGCCGATTGGTTCTAAGGATCCCAAATACGGCAAGTGGTCACCGAACTGGGAGGGGCCCTATCGAGTCGTCCGATGTGTTCCTGGCAATGCTTATATTCTACAGACGCTTGAAGGAGAAACATTTTCTAAGGCATTGAACGGGAAATATTTGAAGAAGTACTACCCTAGTATTTGGGTAAATTCGTAAAGCCGATGCTGCGCGTCAGGTTTGGAAGCCGATGGAGACATCGCCTCAAGAACAAAATATGAAAGCCGATGCGACATGCATCGCCTTAAGGGCTATATGCAACAAAAGAAAAGTATATTACATCATCAAGCCGCTCGATGGCGGAGCAGGCTACCAGTGTATCAGACCGCTTGGTAGCAGGTCAGATAGGTTTAAAAAACTGTTCAGGGCTGCAAATATCTAACTATCAAGTCAAGGGCGGCCTGACGGATCTTGTCTACATCTGCGATGATCCTGGCGTCGGCTTCAGCATCCCCTTCTACAGGCTTGATTGATTTATGGATTTCTTTGGCGGCCTTGATATGAGTCTTGTAATCTTCTTCGGCCTTCGCCTTCAGAGTTGGGAGGTTTTCAAGTTCTTTTGCCTTGACCTGGATGCTTGATCGGACTTGGATGAGTTCTTGTTCTAGCGCTTGTTCCCTGGCTCGCAGATTTTCAAGTTCTAAGTTGATGGAAGCAGGGAGCGCCGATAACTCTTCGATCAGTTTTGTCGATTCTGCAGCTTGAGCTTGTTTTTCATCTCTGGCCTTGATCAGGTCTTGCTAGGAGGTCCGATTCGTGATCCGGCGGCTGGCTTGCATCACTGTGAAGGAATGGCCCTCTATATAGGTCGCCAGTATCAATGCCTCCTCCAAGTCCAATGGAAGCTGACCTCGCAGAGTCTTGACGATCTGACGAATCGGCTCTGCATCCTGGACGAGATCGACGATATTTTGATGAAGGAATGCGGATATGTCAAGCAGCTTCACCTTCACCTCGTCAGACAGCAAGCCTGGCCCGGAATTGATTTCTTCTTCTCCTGTTGCTGGCCGATCAAAGTTAATTGATGTGGTCTGGCTGGATTGGGGGGTATCTTGAGCCTGTGAACAAGGAAATGGTCAGATACGATATTAAAAGAAGCCGATATGAGTGTGTCAAGCTAGGACACTTACTTGCTTCCAGGCCGATTCCTGCTCAGGTCCAGGTTGGGAGATTTCGATGTTGCCGTCTTGGATCTCTCTTTGCGCAATCTCCAGATCCGTCAAGACATGCTGAATAATTTGCTGGGAGAGAGAGAATAAGATCAAGCTAGTTATTAGCTGTTAAAGAGATTGGCTGATGATTACCGTTGCGTCTGTCGAGTCGGTTGATCGAACCTGTTGGGGAGATGCTGGACGTTCTTCTTGAAGACCTTGGCCTATTTGTGCTGGTTCTTCTTGAGGTAGCGGGCTTGATTGACGAGGCGAACCAGTTATGGTCCTCTCAGATGAAGGCGAATGAACTGATTGTGCCTGGACAGGGCTTGATTGCATTTGGATTGGGCTTGATGATCTATGTGGGTCCGATCCTGAAGCCTCCTTAGCCGATGAGCTTGAAAGCGTTGTCGGGCTTGGCTGATGCGAAGATTGTCCGACGATCTGGGTCTGCAAAAGGAGGATTAATTTCGATAAAGAGAGTAATGGAGTTTGATGAATATTAAACTTACCAGAGCAATCTTCTGGCGCTTGAGAATTTTGGAGGACGTCGGCTTCTTCCTTTTCCTGCTGTCACTAAGAACTGACAGGAGCTTGCCGATGGTAGGGGAATCGCAGCCGATCCACGGATCTGGCGAGATGTTGCTGTAGACGACTTGCTTCCCGGATCGAGTCACCGATGGAGGAGAGCGATCGACATCCTGACAAAAAGAGAGATTGTTTAATGAGCTGAAATAATGCAAAGGAAGGAAACAAATTCACGGATATTACCTCTGGTTTACCCTTGAAGGTGGGGTGCAGCTTACGGACATAAGTCTTGCAGGCAATGCAGAATAGATGTTGACGCCATTCGGCCCACCATGTATTGAAAGTCCGATGAGCTACAAGGCCGATTGCAAAAGTATCTAAGTTTGTTTGGTCAAGGGGAGGCTCGAGATTGAGGAGACGATCCCACTCAACACTTGTATCAATCTTTCCCCTTGGATAGATTTGATCGGCCAGGACCAAGTGAGGGGGAAGTTGGCCGATGCCAAACTGACGGGCGGCCAGATTTGGATGATAGTACTCATAGGTCGATTGCCCTTGCTTGCTCAGGCTAAGGCCGATTGGGAGGAATTGGGCATTGATACAAGTCCGGAAGATGGCGAGGGCTTCTGAATCTGCCTCCACAATCATGCCAAGCTTGAATTTATAGGGCAGCTCGTATTCGTCAGCATCCTCATACAAGAACCAGAGCGCCTTGTCGTCGGCAATGCCTCTGTAGAGGAGTGCGAGGTACTTGGACGATTCTTTGGCCGACAACTTATCGGCGGGGAAACCCATGGTAGCTTCACCAAACGAAGTGCATCGGTGCAAGGTGACATCTTCTGATTCAGGTCTGCTCTCCGGGAACTTATGTCTCCGGATGTTTACTTTGAGGACCTTGCTCAAATGTAGCATCAACCACATCTGGATGAACTACCATGACCCGCCGAGATTGGTGATAGGCGATCCGGTCCTCAGGCGCCGGGCAACTTGATGGAGCAAGTTGTACACTGACCCCAAGAGATATTGGCCGAGGTTGATGATATTATTACCTGCCAACAACTCGGCCAAGTGCTGATAATTTGCCGTCGGACCAAGTGTAGTGCCGCAGAAGAAGAATCTATCCAGCCACATATTCAGGAAAGTTGCGTGTTCACGGTCGGTGACAGGTCCGGTCCGATGATTGCTATTCATATATCCTGTCCAGCCACCAGAATTCTTGGTCTTGAAGTGATGAGTGAGTTTGATATCGAGCCTAAGGGGGCGCTTATTGCTGGTGACATTGAGGCCAAGGAGCATGACCACGTCGAGCAGTGTTGGGGTCATCGGACCATGACCGAAGAGGAAGGCGTTCAGTGCATCAGACCAGAAGTGTGATGCGGCGATCAGGAGGTTCTCGTTCTTGATGATGGGTCCGATGCTGAGGCCGATGCATTGAGCAATGTCTAATTTGTCCCAGATTGCAAACTTGGAGGCCGATACTCTCAGATACCAGTCCTTCCATCCGGGGAGAACTGTCGGCCACGAGCGGAAAGCATTCTTCCAGTCATCGATATCAAATCCCGAGGTCTTGAATGGAATTCGGAGAGTTTCCAGATTGATAAACTCGGTGGGGTCTGGATCTCCCATTGGACCAAGGAAATAAAGCCCTCGAACATCATTTGCGGGGATTAGGGTTTGGGCACGAATGGCCTAAAGGGTAAAAATGCGAAATGAAAACGAGTTTGAAAAGCCGAATCTCAGAATACGAAAATGAGTTCGGATTCAGTAAAATACCTCCGAGATTGGATGGCGCGCTTCTCCTACTGATGATCCTGCGGGCACCGAGGAAGAGCCTGAGGCGAAGAGAGGCGGTGAGGAAGGGGCTGAGGAGCTTGCTGCGGCCACCATTGTCGAGGTCGTGGCCGCCGCCATTGTCGAGCTCGCTGCTGCCGCCATTGTCAAGGTCGTGGCCGCCGCCATTGTCGAGGTTGTGGCTGCTGCCATGGTGGAGAGCGCTGCCGCTGATGAACTTGCCGGAGCGGAGGCGGAAATAGATGCGGATGTAGAAGACTGAAGGGTACCCATGGAGGATGATTCGGCCATTTGAGTGGATTTTGGTTTGGGCTTGAATGAATACCTATGGCCGCTCGGAAGAGAGAAGGAAGAAGATGAGCAGTGCGGGTGCTTGGCGAAGAAGGAGGAGTGAACAGTGTGGCCGCCGGCGGATGTTTTTATATGGAGAAAACGGCTGTGGCCCGAAAATCGAGGAGCCGCACAGTGCAAGGATGGGAAGTTTCGGCACGAAAATCGGTGAAGGAGTTATGATGACAGATACGAATTTTGGAATAAAAGATATTTTATCCCAAAATTGGGGGGCATGTGTTGACACCGGATTTTCGCACCGGGAGTGCTGAATCAGATGGTGACGTAGCAGCGCTGGAGCTGAGCAGTGGGCCCGTTGACTGGTCAAAGCCGAATATGGCAAAGAAGGAAGCCGATGCGGGGAGAGGAGTCCGATAAAGTAGAAGTCCGATCCGATGACGGATAAAAGGAGAAAGGCGCGTTGGCTAAAAAGGAAACGTATTAGATGCAGGGGCTATTTCCTTTTTGAAGGCGTATTGAGAGTTCCATTCTATATTAGATTTTGTTTACTTTATCTACAAGTTAGTCAAGTCCGATCAGGACTCTTCATGACCAGGGTATAAATATAAACCCTCATCCATTGTAAAAGATCATTCACACAATCAATACAACCCGGCTTCACGCCAAAACCCTAAGAGTAGGTTAGAGTAGATCACGACGAACTCATTGGTGAACGGGCTGCATCAGTTCTCGATCTCCGGCTTACCAGTAAGATTGTCAACTTATCGAATTAGTATAAGCTTTGAATTGAGGCGCATCGCCCATTCTCATTTATGCTGTTCAACCGATTTATCTTTGGATCGTCAAGAGTAGCTTAGATTCGCTGCATCGGAGCTAGATTTCTCTTGATTATTTAGTGATTAATCGTTTATCGAGTTGTTCTTTTAGTTTTCGGGTTTGATTTAGATTCCTGCGTCGGAGCTAGATTTCTCTTGATTGTTAGAAGGCAGCTTATGCGGTTGTTTGGAGTTGCTGGATTGATTTAGATCTGCGCCATGTGAATTAATCTGATTCTTCAACAGCTATGAGCATTGGTTTTAGTCCGATTTGAGCAATACTTATCTTACAACGTCGTTCTAGGTCTGATTTATCTTTACAGCTTAATCTGGTTGTTCTTTGAGTGTCAAGTTTGATTTAGATTCCCTGCGTCGGAGCTAGATTTCTCTTAATTATTCAAAGACAGCTTTGAGTATTAGAACGATTTTGTTACCGTTTTATTGCTTATTTGCTTTAATCTGATTAATTACCCGTGCGAGCATCTTGTTTAGTTGTTCTGTTGGTGAATCGAGTCTGATTGTTTAGCTATCTGGTCCGATCATAGCTGGAGTATGTGTGCTGCATCCGTCTGTGAAACCGTGTCGAAACAGTTATGGTTTGATTGGCTAGCCAGATGGTCTGATGAGATGAATCATACTGTCAACTAGGCAAGGTGGACGACGCATCGGCTCTACTTTGATTATTTAACGTCTTGCTCAAAGGCATAGCCGATCCGTTAATTTTGCATCTAGATTAGCTGTAAGACTATTATCTTGTATTAGATCTATTACATTAATCATGGTCCGATCCTGATTGGTCCGATTCTGAGGTCCGAGTCGATGGACTGATTGAGGTCCGATTTTATTGGTCCGATTGATGTCATCTATGAAGTCCGATTTTGAGGTCCGATTGGCATCGGCCGATGCAAGTCCGATTGGGTCGTGGCTAAATCCAACGTGCATCTGCCGTCTGGAATAGAGCCGGCACAATCAAAGAGTAATTTAACTGTCTATTCCCTTGTCAATTACAGGTCAAATTGACTGGCACGCCGCGAACCTGGACAAAGTGCAGGACCAGCACCGGAGTAAAGCAGATCTCCCTGGCCTTGTTGTGTTGATCGCTGAGGATACGACCGCCGATTTTCCGTGTCAACAGGTTGTATATACATACTACTATAATCAACTAGTGAGTAATAGCAAGGATAAGACCATGACCATGGAATAACTGACCCAACAAAAGAATATGGTGCATAAGAAAAATTATCTTGTTGTTGGTGTATACCTTGTTGTTTTTCATGTCTTGGTGGCGCTTTTGCGCCTCTAGCACCATTTAGTTGATTTCTTCTTGTTTAAGCAGCTCCAATCTTCTTGTATTTGTTCAGAGATTCTTCAAAGGTCAGCTTCACCTTCTTCTTTGTCTCACCAGAATTTCCAACATTGCTAGAATATCCGGTCAGACCGGTTTTAGAACCGGTCTGACCGGTCGGTGTACCACCGACCTTCTTGTTCTTGCCTTGCCCCCCCCCCTCCCTCCCCCCCGCCGAGCGTCGAAGCCTTTGCTGCAAACTGAGGGGTATTCTTCAAAGGTATTTCTTCCTTAAGCCTCTCCTCACCAATGATCACATTCTTCGCTTTAGCCGCTTTGGCATGATCCGGCTGAATTAGCACTTTTGGATTTTGCAATTTAATGGTGTTCATGGAAAAGTTGCTAGGGAAAGGATCATAATCAACTTGCATCTCATGTATAGTCAAATGGCCTTCATTAATGGCCAATTAAATCTGTCGACAAAACACATTACAATCATTTGTAGCATGCAATACGAATTATGAAATTTACAATATGGACGCCTTTTCAATTCATCAAGTGGTGGTATAGCATGAGATAACCTAATTTTCCAGATTTTAACCACTCATAAAAAATCCTATCACATTTGGCTGTATCGAAAGTGAATTTAACATCTTCTTGCCGATTCTTATGGACCGGCTTGAGAGAAGCACAAGTACTAGGCTTGCCATCATGTGACCATATAAATTCAGGAACATAAGCATCTTTGTCTTCATCGTCCGAGTTATTTGATTCACAACCAAAAGCATAAACATGACAATTAGACTTTTCATTATACTTTTGCAAATTTTTGGATTCTTTAGCTCGACTTTCAATAGCCATAGCTTTTTGCAACACTTGGCTAACATCTAGAAATTCTTGTCCTTCTAACTTTTCTTTATGAAAATCAAGTAAGACAGAAAAAGCTAGATTAGCTAAATCTCTATCAGAAATTGTCAAACTATACCATTGGTTTATAGTGTCTCTAAATCTTCTAATATATTCGGCAACAGTTTCATGTATCTTTTGTTTACCCAATGTAAGATGTGACAATTTTAATTCAATTTCACCAGTAAAGAAATAATCATGGAATTTTTGCTCCAGATCAGCCCGGCAATAAATTGAATTCAGTGGCAACGAAATAAACCAAGTAAAAGCAGCACCCAATAGAGATAAAGGAAATAACCTCAATTTGTAAATGTCATTAGTGCTAGCTTCACCGCATTATATAATAAATTGACCTATATGCTCTATGTGGTTCTACTATCATCACCAATAAACTTAACAAATCCAGGTATTTTAAAACCTTGAGGATATGCAACAAGCTCATAATTATCGAGATAGGGTTTTTGATAGGACCGGCATTTGATCTTAGGTTCTATATCAAAAGTTTGCCTAAAGATCCTAATCACCTCATCTTTAATATCACCTGACCCCAAATTTTCAACTCTGGGCCAGTTCACAGTTGGTGTGCTATAAGCTTGTGCAACATTCGGTGGTGTAGAAACATGCCTCAACGAATTTGCTAGATCATATGGCACACTTGCATTAGGAGGAGAATTATAAGAAACTGTATGATGTGGCATTGGTCCATTAGATTGGCCGGATTGATGGGCCGAATTAATCACCATTGCATTAGTATTAGGTGCTGAAATCCCTCCACCAGCCAAATTGCCAGTGACAGTTCGACTTTGTATATGGTTTACGGGTACTCCAGGAGGGATTTTAGGTACATGCACATTTCATAAATCTCCTGCTGCATCATCTATGACCTTACCGGTATTAGAAGTAGATGTTTGATTATCATTATCGATAGGTCTCATACCAAGATGAGCTTCTATTCGACTAAATGAATATCAAAAGAATTGCTAAGATTATTAACCTAGAGCATCAACCTTATTATTTAAATGAGAAACAACAGCACCATCAACCATATTAGCAATTTCAATTTCAAGTGTGGGTTGTTTATTCACATCGTGTATTACCTCAGGTTGATCAAAAGAAACTTCCTTGATTTTTGTGACGTTGCCTTGTCGATCCTCCAAGAAGTGCAAAAAGAATTGCTTTCTTGCCTCTTATTTGCACAGCTCCACTTATCGCTTCATACCTTCTTCATTTTCTTTCAATTGCTCTTCAAGGGTCTTCTGTTCGTCGGCTGCAATCTTATCAAGATTTGGCCGGACAATATTGGACTGATCAACCTCGCTGCGTTTAGAATTAGAACCGGTCATGGCAACCGATCTATATTTTTCTTCCCCAACAGGGTCGCCAAAAAGTATGTTGATGTGAAAACCTGGCGCCAAATACTCGCACACAAGCAGAGGGGCTCCTTGCAGCACTTCTGAGCAAACTTGTCAGACTGATGTTGATAGCCGGTCAGACCGCTTCTCGCCGGAGAGCCCGAAGATTAAGCAACGAACGCTCGCCCAGAAGGGACCCCATCGGGGCAAGTTTGCGCTGGGTTATTCTAGGATCGGCAGACCACCTAGAACGTCCTCAGATGCCGTAGAGACGAAGGAAGAAAAACAAGTATGGAGATTGAAAAGCTAGGGTTTGAAAAAACAAAAAAGTAAAGATAAAAGAAAAGATAAATGTGTTTTGCTCGATTGGATACCCTCAATAGTCGCGGCCCTTCATATTTATAGGGAGGGGAGGTCTTGTCCCATTAGAAATCAAAGATTACATAAATCCCGTATCAAAATACAATTCCTAACTCGGACTACATGAATAAAACCGGTCAGACCGGTTCTGGAAACTGGTCGGACCGTTTTCCCTAGGTGTTGATCTTCCCGAAGCCATAACTCTCATCCAAACTCCAAATCAAACGTTCTACATATGAATTTTGATTGACTTGACAAGGGCTACGCAATGGTGAAGTCTAATTTGCATTTGGAGCACATTGCCAAAACTAGTCTGACCGACTTAAGCAACCCAGTTAGACCGGTTTGCCCAACTGTGCCAATTTTGGTTGCGAACACTCACAATGCTTCTACATGTATCATTGCTTCTACATGTATCATTTATGATGCTATGTAGTGAGCATGTCACACGTTTTACTCTTGCCTGAATGATCGTGCAAGGTTAGCTTTTCTTTATCCCCAACACGCACAACATCCTTGATTATATGGGATGAAGCAACCATAATCTTGTATGGGTTGTACTTTGGAGCATATTGAATTTTATGACATATTCCGAGGGATTTTGCACAAACTATGTTGGTAGGCAACTAGATTTTGGTCAACAAGAGAGACCTACTATACAAAGTTTGAGGGCTGGAGCTTGAAGAAAGGCCCATGCCAATTTAACTAGCACTCTTGGGCCGATGGGCCTAGCCTCTTTATAAAATCTATGTAAATTAAGTTTAGGATTGATGTTGATCATTTGCCCAGATCCCCTTCGAGAAACTGACTTAAATAGCAATATAAATACCCCCCCCTCTTGATATACACGTGAAGGATATTCACATTTGCCACATTCTCACCATTTCCACCATCACTGCAAGATAGCAAATAGAGAGGAGACTGGATCTACCGTATGTGTGCCAAAGGAGACCACAAGAGGAGGAAGAAAAGTCAGTTTGTGCAACAACATTTGTAATATAATGGGGGTAAAGCCTCTGTTCATCCCTAGGATTAAAAGGAGATCTTGAGGGACTAATGAGGGGATAAAGCCAGAACTAATGAGGGCCGAAACCCTTTAGTCTCGGCTAGTGCCACCAACCGGGACTAATCCTCCGTCCTATATGTCGGCCCTTCTTCCTTTCATTTTTATATTTACAACGTTACAAATCAATTTTTATGGGCTGTTAGTTAGCTAGAATTTGTTGAAATAATAGCGGGCCAAAAAAACGTATTAGGTGGGCCTATTTCAAAAATGTGTCGTGATGACATCAGCTGCCAAGTGTCAGTTGTTGTGTTCGCTGCCATGTCAGCCGCCATGTGTCCATTTCCATGTCAGTTGCCATGTGGCATTGACCACGTCACCCACCACGTCGTATGTTGCTGACATGGTTGTTTAATCTATGACGTCTATTTTCGTCACAAAAGTTGGGCATGGGTTGGGCTAAGTGGGCTCGGGATAATTTTACGACGAATCAGGATCGTCACGGATTGCATCGATCTGTGACGATTATGGCTGAAGCGTCACAAGGTTTAATCTATGACGCTTGATCGATGACGTTATGCGAAATTGTCATAGACACTGCTTTATGATGGTTTTCAGTGATTTGTGATGAAAATATTTCGTCATAGATTGACAAGATTCTTGTAGTGTTGCATTCCTCCCAAAGTATTTGAGGCAGGAACATGGCAACAATTTATGTGGATATTATGTGTGCGAGTTCATGCACTCTCTAATGGGTGAAAAGATATTAGTAATTGGGAGATGAAAGTATATATAAACTTTACAATTTGATTTCCTCATAATTTGATAATCCACATTATCATATTTCCATATTTTCATATTTGCATGTTAATCATATTTTAATATTATTCCTATTTCTTATTATTCAAATATTTTTATAATCATTTTAGAATATATATATATATTCATTTTTCATATTAACATACTTCAGCTTTTTATAGGTTATGGCGATCCGGGATGAGATCCTACCAAAGGAAAGAATTTTAGCAATTCAAGAGGCCCTTGAAAGATTTATTTTTGAAGAGGTCGTAAGCGATAATGGTACATTCCACTAGGATGGGATGGCCTATAATAAAATAGTAAATATTAGAGATATAGTAAATATACAAGTATGTGCAAACGCTAGAAGAAACCATAGTTGCACATTTAGATAGTATGTCTTAGTTTTATTTTGTGCAATTAGAGTCATGTGTTAAGTTAAGTTTTTAGAAAGCCTAGTTCACCTCTCCCTCTCTTAGGCTATCATGAGCATCGATTCCTCTCAACGTCTTCGACTTGAATCTTTGGCCCTTGTGTCTATCTACATCTCTCATTTGTCTTATGGCAGGGGAGGGTGGAGGAGGCCAAAGAAGGAGCCCGGCGGCAGCAAGATTGCATCGACCACTGGCATCCCGAGAGCAAGAATCCCAGAGCTTCACGTAGACTTGTAGGACCCTGTTCATGTTGATTGATATATACATGCACGTACGTGCAGATCAATGCCCTTATAGACACACATACAAAGGTGCATCTGTGTACAGCGTTGCCTCCGCGGTTGTGTGCTGATGTAGAAGCCTTTTGCCAGGGACGTTCCCTCCAGCTCTTGGACGGAGTACAACGACTTCGGCGGCCACGGACGAGCAGCGCCGCAAGGTCCGTCAGCCGGCGGGGATGGGCTAGTGGTCGCCATGGCGCCTCCGGCGTCTGGCGAGCTGATTAGGATGCAGTGGTTGGTGTTGTACTCCATGCTTGCGAGGGATCGGCGGCACATGCAGACGCAGATGCACTGGCATCTCCTCAGTTGGTGAAGTCGTAGGCAGCGAGGGGTCGCGGGTGGACGTCCCTTGGCGGCGCGTAGACGGGCTGTTCGAGGACGAGCTCCGGCGACGATGGCGAGCTCATGCCTCGGACTGCCGGCGAGGCGATGGCGTCCTTTGTGGCTGGCCCGGCGCTTCCCTCCATGACATATGACACCCACGGTGGCAAGGACGACGTGCGATGCTTCAAGCTTCATGCATGCATTCTGAAAGGGATAGGAGACATGGAAGAAACGAAACAAAAGTATCTTAACCTGTGTCGCTAGCGACAAGTGAAGGAGCCATTGCGTCGGCGTTGGAGTGCTTGGCGGCGACGACGACGCGAGGTGCCGGCGACCGGTGCTGATGACGACGCGGCACGCGTTCGAGCCACGGGCAGAGCTCCGACGAGCTGCGGGGAGGCGCCGGCGGAGCGAGACACGTGCGTGTTGCAGCGGTGATAGATGCAGCTTGTGTGCCTTGTCTGTTCTTCCACGAGAGGGCCAGGCCTCCTTTTATAGGCAGTAGCTAGGGCACCGGGTAGACGAGCGTCGGTGCTCGACGCCGCCTCCGTCTGTTGGCGAGCGAGTCAGAGCCGAGCGAAACGGCCGGCGTCCGTTCCTTGCTGCGCGGCCGCCGTAATTCAAATTTGAAGTCGTTCTTATCTGCAGCGCTAACACTACGGGAAACAGCTCCTTTGCCGAGTTCCCCAGGCACTAGGCAAAGGCCTTCTGGCCCACGGCAACATGCACCCAGCGTACAAAGTAACGGTAAAGAACGGTTTGCCGAGTGCCTTTTATCGGGCACTCGGCAAATTCTTTGCCGAGTGTCTAGTTGCACTCGGCGAATTTTTCCAACACTCGTCAAAAAAAAGTGCCTAACGTCTGGCAATAACGGCGTCACACGCACCTTTGCCAAGTGCCTAACGGTGGACACTCGGCAAAGGAGGGGCCTTTGCCGAGTGCCCAGAAGTGACACTCGGCAAAGTCACCTCCCTTTGCCGAGTGCCCACAGGCTGACACTCGGAAAGGACCCTCCTTTGCTGAGTGCCTTGACCATGGCACTCGGCAAAGGTGTCTTCCAGAACAGCCAGTGGTCACTTTGCCGAGTGCTATGGTAAAAACACTTGGCAAAGTGACCATACATGCCCTTTTTTTAGGGTCCGGTCACGTATAGCGTACCCCACTTCACAATTATCACAGCCATCACAAATATAACATAATATACATCACAGGCAGTTCATATATACCTCACAAACACAAATATATTACGATATCCATCACAATCATAATATCCATCACAATCACAACAGTATCACAATATCCATCACAATCATAGAAGTATGACAACAACCATCACGTCCAGTCACAAGCACACAAGCAAAACGTTAAGTCATTGTTGTGGTGGAGGTGTGGGCCACGTAGGCGACAAATCGACGTCCTGGTTTGATGCCGCCGATTGAATCTGCACAAAGGAGAAGACATTGAATGTGTGAGACTATATGTTCACTTAATTCTTTAAGACATGAGATGAAACTATAAATTCTCTAAATTTTCTAAGTTCTCTAAAATCTCTAAGTCATGAAATGAAACAATATGCTCTCTAAATCCTCTAAGTCAAGAGATGAAACTGTATGTTCTCTAAATTCTGTAAGTCATGAGATGAAACTATAGGTTCTATAAATTCTCTAAATTTTCTATTTTATCTTAGTAACAATCTAAAACTATAAGAGATGAAACTACAAGGTTGTCAAGAGTGACTCACATGAGTATATTTTGCAGGAGGTGGCATCGGTGATGGAAATACCATCATTGGTGGCGCTGGATGACCAACCTGTGACGAAAGGCCCTGCAGGTACTGATACATCTGCTGCAGCCTCTGCTGCTCGGCCGCCATCCTCTGCTGAAACTCTTGCTCCATCCTCTGGCACTCGGCCTCCATCCTCTCCTCCACCTCGGCGACTCTCCTCCTGGATTCTTCCAGTTGGGTCTGCAATATATCATCCCAATTTACAATGCAAATCAAACGTATATAAAAAATCAATGAACAACGAATAAAACAGAAATTACCTGGAGTGACTCCATCCGGAAGTGTGAAGTGTCCGGCCGTGGGCGTATGGCCGGGCTCGAGCTTGTGCTCCTTGCTTGAATCTGGGAGAGAGTGGGAGTAGTGGCCGTGTCGAGTGGGTTGTCGCCAATATAGTACTGCCCGTGCTTCTTGCCTCCTCCCACCCTCATGGCGACTTCTCCATCAAGGGGCTGCGAGCATGGATCGAACTCTGGCCCATGGACTTCCCTTGCCATCGATGTGTATTCATTGATGCGGCTGTGGATGCTCGGATTGCTTTACGCCGAGGGCGGGTCCTCGGGGTTGAAGTCGACGTCGGACGTCGCCTTGCCCTTGTGGGCCATAGCATATGCCTTGAACGTGCCGCATGGCTGGCCACCATGTGACGAAGAATGCAGAAAAAACAGTACCATGATTAGAAATTATGGACAATTGAGTATTAGAATAAAAAAATAGATTTGCGTACCCATCTGGCCCTGTATTCCTCGAGGCTAAGGTTGCCCTGATGGTGTGGTACACCTGGCATCAGCAAACGCCGCTCCTGGCAAGCGTTGTGCGTCTCCAACCACTCGTCCGTCAGCCACTGGTCCATCATGTACGCCCAGCAGTCGAGTTGCTGGGCACACCACCACGGAGGTGCCTACACGTCATCAAGTATAGGACATACGATTCACAAATTAAGCATATTTAATATCGAAAACAATCAATATTAATGTTCTATATTTACCTACAAGTGTTGTTCCCGGGTCAGCCTAATGTTTCTTGCATCAGCTTTTGAGACCTTCTCTTTAAGAAACGATGCGTGGTATACTATGACGGACTGGACGCGCTTCGTAATGCATGTCCTTCATGAGCTTAAAACATGCTTTATGCGCCTCCTGAGCCGCCTGTGCCTCGTATCCCGGATCACATCCAAAGAAATCCTGCATATAGACGCGATGTATGCAGTCACTATTTCAAGAATGTCGAATGAATGCGATGTAGTGCCAACAAGACTTACCCATAGCTCGCCCTTGACCCGATCCGCCTTTTTGTCGAATATCCTCTCGTCCTGATCCATTACATCGGGGAAGGCGACGTAGTGGTCCCACGTGTAGGCCGGCTCCTGCCTTCTGGCAAACGTAACGAAGCTAGGGAAGTGTAGCTGGCACAGAAGTCCCAGGATCCTGTTGACAAACCGGGTGTGATCACCTGGAGCGACCCTAATCCAATTCCTGCCCAAATGAATAAAAAAGTATTAGTTTGCAATGTGATTATAAACATATCAAATGAAAATGATGTTATAACATCTAAAGCTACTTACCTTGGCCCTATGGGCCGAATCATCGGGCGTCTCTCTAATGGTATTGGTCGTTGAGGGAGTTGCGAGGGACCTCGCAACCAGATACCAGAAGAAGTAGAGGAAGTGGAACCCCTTCCTCCTCCTCCTCCTTCCCCTCCTGCCACTCCTGCTCCTTCGGCTCCTGTACCTCCTCGTCAGCAGGGGCTTCCGCGGCAGGTATTTCCTCCTCAGAGGAAGACGAGGATGAAGATACAGGAGACGGTGCTCGAGCCTGCTTCCCTCGGCCCCTGGCTCCACCCTTCCGTTTCCTGCCTCCACCTTTACCTCGACCCCTCCCGGAGGACCCCTCACCTCCACCGGTGAAGCCTCGACATAGCGCATTTACCAACCTCATGAAACCGCCCACCATCTGCAATTAAAAAGAGAAAACAATCAGCCCAGATAAAACAAAACATACTTACAAATAGATGCAAAATATTGAAAACATAATTAGGAAAAAACATGGTAGTGCAAATAATAAATATAAATCTTACATGTATTAGAAATAATCATCGTGATCGGGATTTGCTGGATCATAAGTCTCATCATCACTATCACGTATGTCAAAATTTTGATGCCCATGCTCCAAAGGAGGAATGTCCTCATCACTGTCATTGCCTAAATGTAATCGCTCTAGTAACTCTAAGTCCTGTGCATTAAGAACCTCATCTCCAACGTCCTCGTCAACAAACATCTCATTGTCTACCTCCATTCCGATCGCGCCGGTTAAGTCTATCTCAAAACTCCCTTCTAGCCCATCTTCTTGGAAGAACTCTCCGTCATATGTATTTGGGTCAATGTTGTAATCTTCATTATTTGGGACAGGTAGTTTACCGTGTGGCGATACCTTGTACCCAACATCCCATCCCTTAAGACGGTTGTCGATTTTGCACGGGTAATAGAGATAATAAACTTGTGTTGCCTGTTGAGCCACAATATATACATCGTCTCCTGGTAAGACGGTTGATTGTCGAATTTCGACTAGCCCAAGGTTAGGTATCCGTCTCACTACTTGGGGATCAAACCAATGGCATTTGAATATGACAGGATTAAGAGGTTTGCATCCATGAAATATGAGTTCGTATATTTTTTCAATTTTTCCATAATATTCGACCCCATCAAGGCCTGGCGTAAAAACACCAGAATTTGTGGTTCTTCGATTGGGCCGACTCTGCTCGTGGTGTGTGGTGTGAAAGCGATATCCATTCACGTCATAACTATTAAACGACCTGACCCTATAGGCACAACCATCGGCAACCTGTCTCAACTCGGCACTCATAGACGCATCAGTTTAGGCCTGCAAGTTCAAGAAGGATAGTTCGTTATATTATCCGCTCGTACGAGCAACTTGTAATGAAAACAATGTACGAGCTAAATTGGACAATACCTTATGTTTGAACCAAGAAATGAAATCGGGCTTTCCATTTCCCGCACCCTGTCCAAGAAGGGTCTCGGTTTCCAGCGGGGTAGGCTGCCTTGAACAACGCCAGAATTGACGATGAAATTCCCTGTACCAACGAGAAACAAAGCGAGTTGGATGCAGAATTGTGAGTTATTGAGCAACAAGTTTGTTGAGGACTTGCCGCATATACGGCTCCACCTCATCAAGGTTGGTCAACACATATAGCATGATAGTGCGCCACTCTTCATGTCTCAAGGTTTTGTATGTCCCTTCACTTGCTCTTCCGAGTTGGCCTCGAAAAAGGCTAAGGTTCGATTCATCTTCACGAGCATTGTAATGAGAGCGTGGATTATGCACATTAGGAAGGTTGTCAGCATAGTATTTTGTTGTGAAGTTTGACACCTCCTCTAGAATGTATGCCTCAGCAATGGAAGCTTCAATTTTGCATTTATTTTTACATTTATTTTGAAGAACCTTTTGACATATCTCGATTGAATAGCACCAATGGGCCTGCATAGGCCCCCCCATTCGTGCCTCATAGGGGAGGTGCAGAAGCAAATGCTGCATCGGATTGAAGAAGCCGGGAGGAAAGATCTTCTCCAACTTACAGAGCAACACAGGGGCGATTTTTTCCATCTCTGCAATCACGTTCTGAGATATTTCCTTAGCACAAAGCTGGCGGAAGAAGAAGCTCAACTCTGCCAGCGCTTGCCAGACATGATCAGGGACATAGCCTCGAATCATTACCAGAAGAAGCCGCTCAATCCATATGTGGTAGTCATGACTCTTCAGCCCGTTGATTCACATAGTAGATAAGTTCACTCCCCATCTTAGATTCGCTGCATACCCATCAGGGAACATTAATCTTTGGAACCATTCTAGTACTTTCCTTCTTTGGGGCCTCGTTAGGACGAAATCGGCCTTAGGCATTTTCCATGACTTGCCGGCTGCGGGAGACGGTATGTCTAGCTTTGGTCTATTGCATAACCTCACCTGATCAACTCTAGCCTTAACATTGTCCTTTGTCTTATCAGGAATGGCCATGAAAGAACCCCAAATTGCCTCGGCCCAATTCTTTTCAGTGTGCATCATATCAATGTTATGTGGAAGAAGAAGGTCATCCATATAGGGGAGTCTCCACAAGCCCAACTTATGAGTCCATGCATGTTGCTCACCATATCCACAAAACCACCTTCATTGACCTCGAGAGCATCTAACTGAGCACGAACCTCGGCACCTGTCATCATTTGCGGTGGAGGGTCTTTAACTACGACATCTTTCGTAAAGTTCTTAGTGTCTCGTCTGAATGGATGGTCAAGAGGGAGGAATTGTCGATGTTTGTCGAACGAAGAATATTTGCCACCCTTCGGCAACCAAATGAACTCCACAGATGTCTTGCATATTGGGCACGGCCACTTCCCGTGAACACACCAGCCGCAGAACGACCCATACGCCGGCATGTCATGCAGGGAGTAGTGGTACCAAACATGCATTCTGAAGTTTGTCTTTGTAGCTCAGTCTATGTCAATACCCCTTCCTCCCAAGCACGTTCCAAATCATCAACCAGAGGCTCCATGTACACACTCATATTATGCCCCGGGTATTCAGGAATTATCAATAACAAGAATATGTTCTGTCGTTGAAAGAGCATGCCGGGGGCAAGATTGAGGGGGATAACGAACACGGGCCAACAAGTGTATGGGGCAGCCGTCATTCCATAAGGATTGAACCCACCTGTTGCCAACGCAACACGTACATTACGAGCCTCCATAGCTTCCTCACGATGAATCGCATCAAAGTGAGTCCATGACTCAACATCCGATGGATGTACCAGTTTATCAGGATTGTATCGACGACCATGTTTGTGCCATGTCATCTGTTTTGCAGATTCCTCGGTCATGAAGAGCCGTTGAATCCTCGGTATGAATGGAAGGTACCTTAGAATTTTCACGGGGATTGTAAGCTGCCTCTTATTACCATCACCAGAGTCAACCTCCAAGAACCTAGAGGATCCACACTTTGCACAGTACTTTGCTTCCGCATGTTCTTTCCTAAATAAGATGCAATCCTTTGGGCAAGCATGTATCTGCTCATATGGCATCTTAAGTGCACGAAGGAGTTTTGTAGCCCCATACATGCTCTTCGGCAGAATGTAACCACCTGGAAGCAGGCTGCCAACAACTGTCAATATAACATCAAAAGCGTCTCGACTTAGGGTAAACTGGGACTTTATGGCCATTAGGCGCACAATGCCATCCAGTTGAGAAACATTGGTATGCTCGTGAAGCGGTTGTTGTGCTGCAGCAAACATGTTGTAATACGCCTTTGCACTTGCCTCTGGCTCCTCCTCTCTAGGGCCTTCATCCATCAGTGCTTCATAATAGTCATTTTAACATGTCTCCTACCTCGGCATCAGCATCAAAATTCTTGATCCGTTGTCTCACGACCTCGTCTCTCACACGATCACCTTCACCATGGTAGATCCACCTGGTATAGTCTGGCATAAATCCATTCTTGCAAAGATGTTTACCCATGGTGTCCTTTGATTGTCGGCGTGTGTTTCTACATTTGCTGCAGGGACACCACGTGTCACGTGCATGCCATATTCAAAAAAGCTTCGGTCTTCTCAATCCATTCATCGGTCAACGAACCCAGACTGGCCGGCCCATGTACATCCACTGACGGTCATCCATCCTGTAACATACCAGTGATTAATATAAAAATCAAATGCATCTAACGGGTGTTTATACTATCTAATAGGTGAAGATAGGTCCTAATCCCACCCAAGGATGCGTAGAGGGGTTTAGTTTCCATGGTCTACTCCGATCCGAGGCAGAATTTCGGCAGCATCACCCCGCTGTTCTCCAAATACACGTCTAACCACGGAGATTGTGTATCCGGAGAACAACAGGGAGATGATGCCGAAATTCTGTCTCGGACCGGAGTAGACCATGGAAACTAAACCCCTCTACGCATCCTCGGGCTGTCCGAAAAACGTGGACAATTCAAAACAGATACGGGTATACATATGCAAAGATCTGCATACTTCCAACCGTATCTCTTTTGAACGGAAGACGCCTAACTAGGTTACGTGACCTACGTGCATGATATGAAAAGAGAGGGGTATTTGATGCCTCACCTTGATGTCCTGCAAAGTGACGTGTCGAGGACGATGCAGTAGCCTCTCCTGAAAAAAAAGGAGCTTAATAGTGTCAATTGTAAAATTTGGCAGCACCTCCCCTCACTACTGGAGAACGCTCGATCGGTCACGGTTCGTAACCCTCATAGGTACCGGTTCTGGAACCGGTACCGCGAAGCCGTGACTAAAGGGGGCGGCCTTTGGTACCGGGTCCAGACCCGGTACCAAAGGGAGCCTTTGGTACCGGTTGGTAACACCAACCGGTACCAAAGGACCCCCCCGCGTAGGCGTTCGGGGGAGGGCCTTTGGTACCGGTTGGTGTTACCAACCGGTACCAAAGGCTCTTTTGGTTTTTTTTTAAATGTTTGATATTTGGGTTAGTTATATACAAATCTACGCGTCTACGTGTCTGCTCGTCATATGTCATATGTCGTACACGATCTTTCACGCAATAAGATTGAAGTCGTCGCAATTGTCAATTGATTTTGACCCAACTTTGATTGCATTTTTTTTCGAACATTTACATATAAACATTTGAGATCGGCCAATACAAAAGTTAGAGCATTTAAAAGTTATTTACAATTCACGAGCTGCACTGGAAGAAGGAGCAGAAAGGGAGTCCAATTGAGCGATTTCGGTTCCGTCATGGTGGTACTCTCCCAGCGGACTTATAACTTGGTCCATAATGAATCCAAATAGTTGGTCCGCAATAGCTTTTGCTTTTTCTCTCATTGGGAGCACTTCATGGTAAAACATCCTCTGCATTAATCACAAATGACAACATTCATTCATATAATAAATAAATCTTGCATGTAATCATTTCTAAACAAGTAACTAATAATCATTCATTCATATAATAAATAAATTTTGCATGTAATTATAAATCTTAACACATTCATTTCTAAACAATAACTAATAATCATTTCAAAACAATAACTAATAATCATTTCTAAACAATAATCAATAACTAATAAACATTTCTAACCAAGTAACAAAGTTTACATGAAATAACAAAGTTTACATGAATTAACAAAGTATACATGAAATAACAAAGTATAATAAATATATTCATAATATATATACACTAATAATCATATTTCCATATACACTAATAATCATATTTCCATATACACTAATAATCTAATGTCCATATACACTAATAATCATATTTCCATATACACTAATAATCATATTTCCATATACACTAATAATCTAATGTCCATATACACTAATAATCTTATTTCAATATACACTAATAATCTAATTTTCATATACACTAATAATCTAATTTCATATACACTAATATTTCCATACTAATAATCTAATTTCCATATACACTAATAATCTATTTTCCATACACACTAATAATCTAATTTCTATATACACTAATAATCTAATTCATACCATGAGTTCTGCTTGAGTCACTTTTTTGTGAGAAGCAAAGGTATGGATCCACTGGCAGACGTAGTATCCGCATAGATTCGTCCCTGCTTCCTGTCTGGCAACCTGATAGTGGAGAAGAATAAA
This sequence comes from Alloteropsis semialata, assembly GCA_004135705.1. Lineage (NCBI taxonomy): Eukaryota > Viridiplantae > Streptophyta > Magnoliopsida > Poales > Poaceae > Alloteropsis > Alloteropsis semialata. The sequence goes on along the minus strand of CM014277.1, from coordinate 7,085,289 downwards.
GTTAGACGTAACAACTATATATTAGTGTGATTTTACGAGATATGCGGGTACACCAGCCACGTACCGGAAAGTCCGTCCTCACATGCAGTTGTTGTTTGAAATTTCCTTTATGTTTCGCACGGAAACGTGTCCATGCCATGTCAATCAAGTCTAAAACTGCTTGGTAATCCTCTTGTGGTTTCTGCAGTGAGTCCATGACAACAATTTGACTTTGATTCATGATTATCACAAGCAGTATCCAGTGGAAGCTGTATATATATATATATATATATATATATATATATAAATACATGCACAAGTATTGAGAACAAAGTCTTAAAGTTATACATACATAGAGAGAAGTACTCACTTGAAATTGTATGGCAAAAGAATGTAAGTCTTGCTTCTTTGTCTCTCCAGGTACAGGTATATGTTGTCCACCGTCTCTAGTGGCTTACTCTGTACATTTACGGCATTTACCATCAATGGATCCATGAAGCCGACATCATCATACGATTTTTCACGGCATGTATGGATCTCCATCCTACATGACAAGAATAGATTGTTATTGTTGAAAATTATAATTAAGAAAGCAAGTATTGCGAGAATAGATCAGGGAAAGAAACTTACACAACCCAGCAGCTCATTATTGAGAGGTCTATGGCATCTTGACGGTACAATTCATAGACATCCTTGAAATCCAAAATCAAGAGCTCATGCCCATGGAAGTAATCACGGTCTTTTATCAAAACATTGAGCATCTGTCTACCCTTTTTGGACGCCTTCATGTACCACTCATGAAATCGGAATGCTTGAGTGGTTAGGGACTTCAAAGAATCTGGGGGCAGCATTGGTTTGCCATATTCAAATGTCCAAATTTCCACAGGTGCTGCCACAGGAATTTCGCCCGTGCCCGATAAAAGTTCTGCCGCTGAGAGGCCTGTTTGCTGGCACAACAACGCAAGCTGTTCCTCGTCATATTCCTGTTGCCCTTGTGTCCTCCCAGCCGAGCTCTGACCGACTTGTTTCTTCTTAGGAGTGGCCGCCTTCTTCACCGAGGATCCACCGCTGGCTTGTTGTTTCTGCTTATCATAAGACTTTGCAAGCTGGCGGTCGTAGTCGGAGGGCAAGAATCTCTTCTGATTCGCCGCGCTCATTTTTTGAAAAATGTCTTCGCTGTCGGATCTATGGGCACCGGCTTCTCTGGCTCATCTGGTTTGAAATGCTCTTTGACCTGGGCTGCGACCACCAAAGCAGTTTCCTCGTCAGTTTGGTCGTAGGCTCTTTTCTTCCTTATGGCGGCCAACCTTTCTTCATCGGTCGTAGGCTCTTTGTCCACCGTTTGGCGCTTCTGGCGAGTAGTCCGCCGTGGGGGCGGAGCTTGGCGCTTTGGGGGATGCCGTGCTGGTGGAGGAGAAGACCTGTGTGAGCCGGCATCATCCTGACCTGGAGGTAGGGATGAAAACGATCGGAAACGGTCGAAAACGGTATTGCAAATTATGCAAATGTAGAAAACGAAAACGGTACTGCAACCCTACCTGGAGGTGGCAGCTCTGGGTCATCCTCGGCCCTTCTTGAAGGTGACGGTGGCTGCGGGGGATCCCTGGGTGGAGTAGCTGATGGCCCTTGACTGCGAAATTTGACGTAACGCTTCTTCCATAGAATGATACTGCCGTGGGCAGCATCCGCTAACGTCTTTTCTTCGTCGCCACCTGGGATGTCGAGCTCCAATTCATCATATCCTTCACAAATCTGCTCGACCCCACCTTGCAGTAGCCACTTGGAATCTGTGCCCCATGAATGGTCTGCCCTTGCTCCACCGGATAAGCCATACCGTAAGCCACCTTAGTGAATAAGTTCCGGCTTGGTATATGAAGCTCACATGGCGTACGCAGAGTGATTTCGTCCACTGGATAGCGAGCACTCTCGTCCCCGGCATCGGCAGGTGGGAGCTCTGTGGAAGCAACACTGCTGCGACGTTGGGAGGGCGGGCTAACACCATCAGCTGATCCACCAGCTGGTACATGTACTATTCCCGGCACCGTCTGCCCTTGGCTCAGCAATGTCTGTAGCTGTCTAGACACCATGTCTGGGATGCCGGCCTTTGTCTCCCGAAGCTCTCTTTCCAAGTTCTCCACTCTTCTCTCTTGTGCGGCCTTGGAGCGGCTTCGACTCCTGTATGTGTCACTGTCCGCAGGGAATGCAGTCTTCCACGGGACTACGCCGACACCTCTAGCTCGTCCGGGATGTTCGGGGTTCCCCAGAGCCCTTGTTAGCTCGTCGTTTTCTCTGTCGGGAACGAATGTCCCATCAGCTGTCTCTTGAATGACCTTAAGTATAGCAGCGGCCGCCTCTTTTACCTCATCGCTGTATATAAGCGACCCATCTGAAAGATCCAGAGTGCCACCATGAGCGTAGTACCAATGCCTTGATCGCTCGGGCCAATGCATTGTCGCCGGCGTGATTCCCCTGGCAACCAAATCTTCTTCCATCTTGTCCCAGATAGGAATTTTCTTCTTATAGCAGTTGGTCCAAGAGAGTGGAAGTATCTTTTCTTCGCGGCATTGATCCTATTCTGTCGCGAGTTCTTTTCACCTAACTCCGACCGCCTGTACTGCACGAAGGAATCCCAATGACCCCTCAGCTTTGGGTAATCATCGAAGTTGGGTGTCAGGTTCTTCTCGGCATATTTCTTGTACATGTTTTTCTTCCATGTTTGAAATGCAGTACACATAATCTTTAGAGCCCAATTTTTGACTCTTGCCTCTGAACCTTGAGGCACCGCGAAATGTTCTTGCAGACTGGCCCATAGCATTTCTTTCTCTGATTGCGGCACGTATATAGCATCATCGCAGGGTTTCCACCTCTGCAGGCTGATGGGCACGTGGTCTCTCACTAGAACACCACACTGATTGGCCATCTTTATAGCAGCTTTCTCTGGCGCAACCGGCCGACCATCCTCTGCCACATCAGTGATTACAAGTCTGCCCTCTAACTTCTTGGTCGGGCCACGTTTCGTCTTCTTCGATGATGAGGACCCAGAAGGCTGTGAGCCTGAGGGCTACATGTACGAGAAAGAAATGTATATATTAAGATTTCATGCTTGAACATATATATATTCGATATTGACAATATGTATACATATATACCTCCTCGGCCCGAACACTACCAGCGGCAGGTTCTTCCATGCCATCACCTGACATATTCAGGTATTGGCTGCCATCGTCACCACCTGCCTCCTCGTCGACGTCGAGAAGGTTTGTGGCACGTGCACTGCCTTGTGCGATTTCTTCCATCATAATCACGTTCATTTCGTCTTCTGTGTAGTCCATTTTGTCTTCCGTCTATCAAATATACATGAAATAACAATTATATCAAATTCGATCAAATTCGATCAAATTCTACCAAATTCGATCAAATCCTATCAAATCCTATCAAATCCTATCAAATTCTATCAAATCTATCAAATTATATCAAATCCTATCAAATCCTATCAAACCAAATTCTACCAAATTCTATCAAATTCGATCAAATTCTATCAAATTCAACCAAATTCTATCAATTTCTATCAAATTCTATCAAAATTCACCAAATTCTATCAAATTCAACCAAATTCTACCAAATTCGACCAAATTTTATCAAAATTGACCAAATTCTATGAAATTCAACCAAATTCTATCAAATTCTACCAAATTCTATCAAATCCAACCAAATTCGATCAAATTCTATCAAATTCGATCAAATTCTATCAAATTCTACCAATTTCTATCAAATTCTATCATTTCTAAACATTTCTAATAATCCTTTTCATATACACTAATAATCATTTCTAAACATTTCTAATAATCATTTCTAATACACTAATAATCATTTCTAAAAATCATTTCTAATACACTAATAATCATTTCAAAACATTTATAACAATCATTTTCATATACACTAATAATCATTTCTAAACATTTCTAATAATCATTTCTAATACACTAATAATCATTTCTAAACACTAATAATACACTAATATTTCTATGAATTACATGAAAAATCCTATAATTACATAAAAAATCCTATAATTTCCAATAATTCTATCAAAAAATCACTAAAACAAAAATTCTATCAATGCACAACGCGCGGCAATTCACATTCGCGGCATTTCTCCCCTGCACATTCGCGGCATTTCTATCAATGCATTTCTCCCCTGCACAATTCACACACATACACGTACATAGGGCGGAGCAGCGAGCTCGAGCCGGCGGCGATCGGGGGCGCGGAGGACCTCGCTGCAGCCGGGCGTCGGGGATGGGGCCGTGGGATGGCAGCAGGGAGTCGGGGCAGTGGGGGATGGCAGCAGGGAGTCGGGGCGTCGGGGGCCGCCGGGGGCCGGGGCGTC
>CM014277.1:7050229-7063328 GCA_004135705.1 Alloteropsis semialata | reverse complement strand
CGATGCCTAGGAACCTGTTGACATAATCAAGTGCATATATGTATGCACTATCCTGTGCCTTGTAACGTGAATCCAAGACCTCTCCATAAATTGTGATCTCAGCAGCATTGGCATGACTCAAGGTTATATTAGCTTGGAAACCACAATTAACTTGATAAGCCCCTGGCGTCGTGTGTGCATACCCTAAGTTTTCAAGGACTTGATAAAGGACTGCACGTAGACCAGAACACGCATGCATGAATCCACAGTAGTAGTCATCCTACAATAAGATTAATAAAACATATTGTTACAGATAAATATAGTTAAACTTTAATATAATTACACAACTAAAAATAAAACTAACTTACATAAATCGATTCATATGAAGGACTAATCCTTTTAGGCATCTGTGTCACGTCTGGCTCACCCATCTCGAGAGCTTTCAACTTGAAGTAGCTGTAGTCCGGGAAAACGTGGCCAGTTTGACTTTCTATTTGGGCTAATGCTTGCCTCACAGCATCACACGAGGCCACATGGTCTTGCTGCCATGCGCCAGAATGAACGTGGATAATAACCATGTCACCAGAATTTGGGTCACGGGTGGCATTTCGTTGAATGCTAACAGAGATCATAACCCTACCAGTATTTTCGGTCACATTTTCTCTTAATACCAAAGGACTTGATTGACCGATGTTTGCATCTTTTAGCCATCTAATTGGATTAATGATCTGCATTATTAATAATTTCTATTCTCAGTGACATAGTGATTACATTCAAATGCAACTTGCAGAGGATTATCTACATTACCATATTGTAGCGAAGTTGCTGAGGTGTGGGAATTGGGACATGATCAACTTGTTGTGTTGTCGACCATCCAGGCTCGTGAGCCTCTCGAATCGGGATTGTAGGTGGCATATTAGTAACATAGCCACCACGTCTAGCTGCCTGACGCTGTCTCGGCATGATACTAACCAAAATAAACCGCAATATATTACAAGTCAATTTAACAAAACTAGTAAATACTTATCAAGAAGCATAAGACAAAATCAAATTTGGTTAATCAAGAAGCATAAGAAACTATTCTAGAATCATATTACTATTTAGTAATATATATTAACTCCTTTACATTACATACCATAACGCTTCAACATAAGTACAACATTATGCTTGAACAGCAATAAATGTTTTCTTTACAAGAGTGCCTTCGTTATGATCGTTGCGAGCATAAGGAGCATCTTCATTGGCCAACAGGATGCTTGTGTCAACCTCCACACTGAACGGAGACACCTCGTCACACCTATTATAATCATCTTCATCGGTGACGTCCTCGACACCCACGATTTTTCTTTTCCCCGTGAGAACTATGTGCCGTTTTGGATAAAGTTCGGAGTTGTTTGTTTGCAGAGTCCCCGTCTTGGGTTTGGTAGACATGTCCTTCACATAAAACACTTGATGCACATCCTTGGCGAGCACGAATGGTTCGTCTACATACCCAATTTTGTTGAGATCCACAGTTGTCATGCCGTAGTGGTCTATAGTAACACCTCCACTTGTAAGTTTCACCCATTTGCACCGAAAAAGTGGTATTTTCAAAGGTCCATAATCTAGTTCCCAGATCTCCTCTACCTATTTTGGTTGGTGCTTTTGTCGTCTTGGGCTCTCGTGTAAAATGTATACCCATTTATGTCATAGCCTTGGAACGTCAAGAATGAGGATGATGGTCCCCTTGCCAAATACGCCAGCTGTGTATGTATTGTCTCGTTACCCATGAGCTTTTGTCTCAACCAACCAGCGAAAGTTTCTATGTGATGGCGTGTAATTCACTTGTCAGACTTTCTTAGATTTTGGTAGCATATTATAGTCTTGTGCTCCTCGATGTAAGGAGCCACCATGGTTGACGACTGCAATACAGTGTAACGGGCTTTCATGAATAAATCGTAGTCGCTACACCTTGTTTGTTTCCTTCCTAACGTGACCTTTCTAAGTAGTCTCCCCTCATGGCGTGACTCAGGTAGCCCAATCGGTTTCAGTTCGGATATAGTCAACACAGAACTCAATGACCTCCTCTGTTCTGTATCCCTTGGCGATGCATCCTTCTGGAAGAGAACGGTTACGAACATATTTCTTTAGAATAGCCATGAGCCTCTCAAAAGGATACATATTGTGTAGGAATACAGGACCAAGAATACCAATCTCTTTGACAACATGGACCAGGAGATGCGTCATAATATTAAAAAAGACGGAGGAAATATCATCTCAAGGCTGACAAGGCTTTGGGCCACATCATCCTGCAGCTTTGCTAGATTACTGGGATCGATTGCCTTCTGGTCGATTGCATTGAGAAAGGCGCATAGCTTCACAATAGTTGTTCGGACATTAACGGGTAGAATTCCCCTCAGCGCCACCGGAAGCAGTTGTGTGAGCAGCACATGGCAGTCATGGGACTTGAGGTGTGCGAATTTCTTCTCTTTCATATTTATCAGACTCTTTACATTCGATGAGTAGCCGGACGGGACCTTAATACTGTTCAAGCAATCAAACATGCTGGTCTTCTCCTCCTTACTTAGAGTGTAGCTAGCAGGACGCAAGTTCCAACGCCCTTTCTCTCTTTTCTCAGGATGCAGGGGATCTCGTTGTTTCATACGTTTCAGGTCCTGTCGTGCTTCAAGCGTATCTTTTGACTTTCCGTAAGTACCAAGGAACCCTAGCACGTTTACGCAAAGATTTTTCGTCAGGTGCATCACATCAATTGCATGGCGGACATCTAAGACCTCCCAATATGGTAGGTCCCAGAATATTGACTTTTCTTCCACATGGGCGCCTTTCCATTTTCACTTGCCGCTGGCTGGCTGCCAGGTCCCTTCCAAAGACCACCTTCACATCTTTTACCATAGCAAATACATATTTTCCATCCCGATGCCTTGGTTTGCTACGACCTTCCGCCTCAAAATGCTTTCCTTTCTTTCTTAGCGGATGTTTCTCAGAAAGAAATCGACGATGGCCAAGATACACACACTTTCTACAATGTTTCAGGTAAATGCAGTCGGTGTGTTCTAGGCAATGTGTGCATGCTTTGTATCTCTTGTTTGACTGTCCCGACAGGTTACCAAGTGCAGGCCAATCATTGATGGTCACAAACAGTAATGCTCGTAGGTTAAATTCCTCTTGCTTGTGCTCATCCCACGCCTTTACACCATCTTTGCCCCACAACAACAAAAGTTCCTCAATCAGTGGCCTTAGATACACATCAATGTCGTTTCCAGGCTGCTTTGGCCCTTGGATTAGCACTGGCATTATAATGAACTTCCGCTTCATGCACATCCACGGAGGAAGGTTGTACATACAAAGAGTCACGGCCAAGTGCTGTGGCTACTGCTCATATCACCGAAAGGATTCATGCCATCCGTACTCAAACCAAATCTTATGTTCCTTGCATCTTCTGCGAAGTCTGGGAACGCTCTGTCGATTTTTCTCCATTGCGACCCATCAGCGGGGTGTTCAACATATTGTCTTCCCTCCGATCCTCTTTGTGCCACCACAGCAATTTAGCATGCTCTTTGTTTCTGAACAAGCGCTTCAGACGTTGTATTATAGGGAAATACCACATCACCTTGGCAGGGACTCTCTTCTTGGGGGGCTCTCCCTCAACATCACCAGGGTCGTCTCGCCTGATTTTATACCGCGAACAATTGCAAACCGGACAGGCGTCCAAAGATTCGTACGACTTGCCCCGATAAAGGATACAATCGTTGGGACATGCGTGTATCTTTTGTACTTCCAGTCCTAGAGGGCAAACGATTTTTCTTGCTTCGTATGTTGTTTCGGGCAATGTGTTGCCCTCTGGAAGCATCTTCTTTATCATTTTCAGTATCTCTAAACCTTTGTCAGACAAGCCATTAGTTGCCTTCCATTGCAACAGTTCCAGTGTGGTACCCAATTTTTTCTGGTCCTCTTTGCAATCTGGGTACAACAATGTTTTGTCCTCCAACAAACGCTTCATCTTCTCCCGCTCTTTCGCACTTTCGCAGTCTTTCTCTTCATCACGGATCATGCCACCTAAGGCGTCATCATCCTCATCTTCTGCAACTGCTTCACCCTCGCCCATTGTTGTATCATCTGCAAAGGCACCGTATTGTGCAAAGTCCAGGATGTTGTCGTCACCTTCTTCATCACCTTCTTCAAAGAATATCCCCGCTTCGCCATGTTTGGTCCAACATATATAGTTAGGCATGAAACCACTCATAAGCAAGTGTGTGTGGACCACCTTCTTCGAGATGTGATAATCTTTCTTATTCTCACAGACCTTGCATGGACAGCATATAAAACCCGAGGTTGAATTAGCCTCTGCCGCATCGGGGAATTGATGAACGCCATTAATGAAGTCAGATGAGCGTCTATCCGCATTGTACATCCATTGCCGATTCATCTATTCACAAAATACAATGAAAAATTCATCCCCCAATATGAATTTCTAAAGTTCGTAATAAACCTAAATAAGAATATCATATATAATCTCTAAAAATCTTAATAACCGTAAACATCAACATCATTTGATGCCACCAAAAATGTATTTCTAAAGTTCGTAGTAAGCCTTAACAAGAATATCTTTTATAATCTCTAAAAATTTCGACAGCACCTCCTCTGCATCGGGAGGTTTCCAAAACCTGCGACAAACCAAGGGCACGATGGCCGACAACCACATTCCAAAATCATCAACGTCTTACTTTTGCTCATCTCAAAAAAATTTGAAGGAGTGATTTGCCTCAGATATGTTGTCTTTCATTTGACCTTGAACTTGGAGCATAAGAAACATTACAGGTGGTAAAACAATTGGTTCATGGTAGGCATGGAACCGTGGGACACACCCAGCCCAACCATCACAACCGATTCGTTGCTTGGGCATGGATGTATCCCACGGTTTGATGACAACCATGAGAATCATAACTATATAATACAAGCTCAAGCTCAAGGTCATCATATGTTACCCAGCTAGAAACTAGGTAAAATTTGATATCATCATAGGCATGCCAAGAGTTGGATTGTTTTAGTTCAAGATATTGACAACAATGAGAAGTAAAATTGAATTTAAAATCTAACTAAATAAGAATATCATTTATAATCTCAAAAAATCCTAATAACCCTAAATATCAACGTCATTTGAAGCCTCTAAAAAGATGTAATTCTAAATTTTGTAATAAGCCTAAATATGAATTTTATTTATAATCTCTAAAAATCCTAATAACCCTAAATATGAATATTATTTATAATATCTAAAAAGCATAATAAGCATAAATATGAAAATCATTTAAAGTTTCTACAAATAATCCAAAAATCTAAACAATGTCTAAAAATTTGTGCATCATCTCTACACATGCAACAACTAACTATATAGTGATTCTCTATTACAAATTCATAATAAAAATGAAGATTCAATCTAAAATCTCTTATTTCAATCCATTCCACAAAACACAAATTACTTAAAACATAGAGCATGAAATAGACCATACTAAACGTCAAAAGAGAGAGGATGAAGTTGCTAACCTTCTAGCGGACTTGGTTTGCAAAATCTCTAAAAGTTATGGAAAAATTGGGCATGAGCTCCCCCAACCCGAGCTCAATGGAGGATGAAGAAATGAGCCATGGCTCGGGCTGGGGGAGGAAGAAGGGGACTTATACGCAGAGCCCCTTTGGTACCGGTTGGTGGCACCATCCGGTACCAAAGGGGGTCACATTGGTACCGGTTGGTGTCACCAACCGGTACCAAAGGCCCCGTGGCTCATTGGTACCGGGTGGTGACACCAACCGGTACCAATGTGGCCATATAGGTACCGGGTGGTGCCACCACCCGGTACCAATGAGCTCGCAGAATTATTGGCCGTTGGACCCGGTACCAATGCTTCCATTGGTACCGGGTCCTTTCCATCCGTGACCGATTACGGTGGATGGATGGCGGGTTCTCTGGTAGTGTTTATCATACTTCTTTGTCACCGAACACCGGCAACTATCCCTGCACATAAACATGCATGCTTGTCCTGGTGAAGCACCTGAAGATATCTGTATGTCTCGTGTTACTTAATCAACACTTCCAACAACTAATATAATTTGGCCTGCTAAATCAAGCTAGCCAAATTATGTTGTAAACATGTGAGCAGTCCATAAGCCGATATGCACTTGTTGGGACTGATCCCTTTCATGATGGCCATTGGGTCCAACCGATGTTATGCCCGACAAGTCCTTGTTGTGTCAATAAGTACAGCTAGCACACAATTGCCAAACAATTGCCGATTACAACCTGTAGCTCCCTAATTGCCGATGGAATAGTAATATATACCTCCTTGAATAGCTTCTTCGTCATCGGCTTGAACCATCGGTCATGTGAGGTTACTCCTGTTCCTTCAAATAAAAATCATCTTATCAGCTTCGGGACATGAAGATTAAATTTTCTTTTGACCACTTCATCGGCTTCACTTGCTGTCATCCGATCCCGAGGTAATCTTTTGTTAGATATTTATTTGAATAATCATATAAAGCAACTATATACTTGTATTCCTCAGAATGATCCTACACGTAGTGAATAAAATCTCTCAAGTTCGTGGAAGCCGATTTAGTCCCTGCTGCTACTGATGCAGTCGTATCCACTGATGAACTCGCCTCCGATGCGCTTGTCTGCCTGCAGCCACCGATGCAAGTGATGTACTTCAGTACTTGTGGAGCCTTTGTCACCGATACGATACGTTTTAATAATTTGTAAGCATCGGCTCAAATTCTCTTCCATCACCGGGCATCCAGCATATCACAACAAAGGAGCGACCATCCGATGAGAAGATCCAAGAAACAACTACCCCACAGAATATATCCAACATTAATTAGAAAATCGAAGGAATAACCGACGCACTTTTTTAACTGACTTGGGAGCAATAAATTCATTTAGCCGATTAAAATAATTTCCGGACCTATCGGCCGCTTAATAAAATAACTCCTTCAGCTATACTCTTTGTTCAATCATTGTCCCTAGCATTATCCAACGAATAATAATATCGTTCTTCCAACGGGTGCACGTGGCTCCAATCGACTGCTGCAGGTTGATCCTGGTCTCCCATATTAAACTGCGTGATAATCTATACTATAAAGAGAATAACTTTTGAAAACATTTTTCACCCAAAGTTAAACACCCTTACCCCTCACAAGAGGTCCCACCTGACAGACCAAAAGCTTGACAGGGGAGGGGGGGAGATTGAAAAGTTGGAGGAAGGAAAATAGTTTCAGTGTTTTTTGATTGTTTTTGTTACCGCGGCTCCGGTCTTACCCGCCCGCGTGTACCCATCCAATCCCGCCCGTCAATCTCGTGTCTTTCCTCCCACGCTTTCCTTCCCTGTCGCAACCATCCCATCCTTCCTTTCCTATCCATCCGCGCCGCTTCTGTTCCAGTCGAGCGTCTGCCTCCCCCCTTGCCATAAATCACGCAGGCATTGCCATAAATATTTCCACTCGCCCCGATCCGCCTCTCTAAATTTTCGGCATTACCATATAAACCTTTTCTATTTACTGCTATCACGCGGTGATTGTTTGTTTCCGTGTTTCTCCATCCTGGACGGCGTCCTGTCAAAACAAACCGCCTCCCTCTAATCTCGCCCCTTCCAAATCAATAGATTTTTACTTTCCTGATCGCCTCCCTCTAATCTCGCCCCTTCCAAATCAATAGATTTTTACTTTCCTGATCGGTTTCCTCGTGCGATACGGTTCATAGCACCTGCTCTCTCACCCCCTCGAACCCATCCCTTTCCTTCCCATGCCCCTCTCTCTCCCGTTGCCTCCCCATTCGACCTCTCCCCAAACGCCGAAATCTTTGATTCGCCTCCGCCTCCACCTCCGCACGCCGTCGCACACCTACGACCTCTCTCCATCCTTCCTTTTATTTTTGCAAGCTGCCCACCTACGACCGCATGCGCCAGGGCATCCTCCGGAGGGCGCTCGACCAGCAAGGCCAGAGCGGCAGCGGCGTCGAGGTCGTCGACATCCAGAAGCTGGCCGGCGGCGACGAGGGCCGCGCCCTCCTGGAGCGCCTCTTCCAGGACGACAGCGAGCCCTTCCTGCGCCGACTCAGGGACCGCATCGACATGTAATTAACGCCGACGTCGGCGAGTTCGTCATATAGTATGTCGCCGGCCGCGGCCGCTAGCTGAAGCTGATGGTCGATCCATCCATCCATATGCGCATGCAGGGTGGGCATCGAGCTCCCGACCATCGAGGTTCGCTACGAGCAGCTGACGGTGGAGGCGGACGTCATCACCGCCGCCCGCGCCCTCCCCACGCTCTGGAACGCCGCCACCAATTTTCTCCAGGTTTGATATACTGTATTTCATTGGCTGGCATATGCGTGCCTCATTTTGTCTAGCTTCACTCGATCAATAAATTATTAATACATAATTGCATTGTCGTCGTTTGGTTTTATTTTTATTGGTTTTCTTTTTAATATATATATATATATATGTATATATATATGTATATACAAATAGTATATATATGTGTATATATGTATACACACACGTCTCATGCATGCATGTATATGACTCCAATTTTGAAACGATCGAGCTGGAGTTCATATGCATAGCAGGCCCTGTGCCATGTGTTTTTGTTTTAGCTCATGGGCATCAAAGCAAGCGGTCAAACTGTTGCAAACGATGGATTATAGTGGGAAAGTCAATGGTGGTGATTTGTTTGAATCACATATCTAATTCATTCATATTTTTTGTATTCATTTGAATTATACAATATATGTGTCTACGAGCGTCCTTTCACTTATATTTGGTAATCTACATAAGCATGGTTTTTTTCTCACACCAATTTTATCATTTCTATAATTTTGTTTCCTTTCCGTAGCAACGCATGGGCACGAACCTATTAGACAAAAAGACTGATAAGGTGGCAAACTAGAGTCTACTGTCATTGTAGCAGTATAAGTATATATATGGAATTTTTGGGTCCGTTTGGGCTGCACCGCACACGAAGGAAGAAGAGATCAGCGCGGGAGCGAAGCGTCAAACCCATCTCCGCCGCCAGCGCGGGCACTACTGGTAACCCATCCGTTGTTGTCTTTTGCCTTTTTTTTTGCCCAGCGGCTCGTTGATCGCAGGAGGCTGCGGCTAGCTTTGATTTCTGCTTTGAACATAATGCTAGCAGCAAGTTCTCTTATTTCCTGCTTTATCTGTGCACAGATTTTACCTTTGGCGGAGGCTTTTGAGTCTATCAAATTTGATCTGGTGAGGAAATTGTCTGAACTCATAGCTTATCTTCTATACTGTACATATGTCCTGGCTTTTCAAAACTCAAGTTTCTGCCAGTGTTTACACTGTATTTCAACCATTCCTGTCTTCAATTGATAGTCTGAAAAGTGGTGGTGTTTGTTGATTAACTAGGAAAGTGAGGTCTTCTGATAAATGAGAAATTAACACTGCTCCTATGCCTCTTGTGTTATGTCATTTAATACTAATTTTGCATAGAAGCATGCTTACAGTGAAAGCACGCTGGCAGACAACAAAGAGTAGCTTGTTACCTCTCCTTTTATAGAAGCATGCTTACAGTGAAAGCACGCTGGCAGACAACAAAGAGTAGCTTGTTGTTACCTCTCCTTTTATTTTTGCAAGTCCTTGTGAGAGGTCGTGTTTATCTTTTTCTCTGGCCAATAAAATAAAAAAGTATTCAAATGGTGATAAAGGCGAAGTGATTGTCTTTTGAACAACTTCATGCAGAGCATGGTAGCCAGCCAGCTAGGAGTGCAAGAAAAGAAGTACCATGAACCTTTGGCTGGCATAGAGGTAAATGTCAGCATTTCATGAAAATCATGTTTATTATGTGAACAGTAGCACAATAGCACTTCATGGTGTTAAGCATCAAACAATAAATCATGTGAAGTCATCCTCCTGTAGTTTTTCTTTTTTTTATGAAGCTGCTGAAACCCTGCCAACACTTTTTTTTTGTGGAGAAACTTCGATGTATACGCTAATGGGGCTGTCATTATGTTGAGATTTATTATTTTTTAGTGAACTCCATGTTGTTTGAGACCCCTGTTTGATAAGAGGATGATGGCATTGAGGTTTAGTGGGTGTTTTGGTAGTGTAAAAGAAGGTTCAGAGTAGTATATTTTAGCTTTGTAATATGGAGTCCGAACAGAGTATCATAGTTAATATATGTATATGTATGCATAGGCCTATATTAGCAATACATGTGATTTAATAAAATTAATTCAAACATTAAACAAATATCATAGCTCAATCACAGGCTATGATATAAAATAGAGCTGCTTGAAATTTTCATCTTATTTCATCATTTGTTGGACACTCGCTGACTCTCGCCTCACCATATTATCAAGTTTTCTTTTTGACAGTGACATGTTATCTTGTTTCATCTTACCAGGAAAACATGCTAAAATTCACTATGGAACTGATGCGTAAACTGGTTTTCAGTGAGTGTAGTGTTAAATTAGGGCATGAGAAAACTCAGGTTGCCTCTGGTGACATATTCCAATTTGAAAATTTTGATATTATTGGGTTATTGTTTTAGGTAATCAAAGGAGCCGTTCCTTACTTTCATGGTTGCAAAATTTCATGGTATCATTGTCCTAGCTTTCAACAAATACAGTTGCGAATGCAGTACCTGTGTGGTAAGCTTTTGTTGTCCAGGTTTTCATTCCTATTGTATTTTTCTTGCTCATTTTATTGTGTTTAATTTTCATTTTGCTTCCGTAGCAACACATGGGTATGAACCTATACTTTCACACTAATAATCATGTTGATACAATTTCGTTTTGGAGAAAACTAGAGTTTTGATTGAATTATTTGAATTATTGATGATTCGTTTGAATCACATATCTAATTCATTCATATTTTTTGTATTCGTTTGAATTATACAATATGTGTCTACGAGCGCCCTTTCACTCATATTTGGTAATCTACATAAGCATGGTTTTTTTCTCATACCAATTTTATCGTTTCTATAATTTTGTTTCCTTTCCGTAGCAACGCATGGGCACGAACCTATTAGACAAAAAGATTGATAAGGTGGCAAACTAGAGTCTACTGTCATTGTAGCGGTATAAGTATATATATGGAATTTTTTTGAAGAAAAAATAAAACACGACCATAGTATCTGTTTATCTTCTGTTTGTTTGAGCTTGAGATTTGACGGGTTCTACCGGACTGTAACAATTTTTTTCTCGAAAAACCGGATTGTAACAATATACTTCCTCTTGCAAGCCGAAACAAACAGGATCAATGGATAGTTGGAAGTGGGCTTTGTGAATATCAAATACTTGTTTACTAGATAATTTTTTCAAATGCGTGCGCTTTGTAAAATGTTTTCTAGATTTTGGCACCACATTTTTCACCGTGAAATTTTCCTACCTTGGTACCTCCACCCCCACCCCTGATCCACCTCCATCAAATTCTTAGCCTTTCTCAGTAACACACGCTAATCGCGCAATAATCCTGAACATTTCCTGTATTGAAATTTTTTGATTGCATCATCAATTGAAAAGTTCGTGGATTTATCCAAGTTTGTCTTTTTCAAACCTACACAGATCATAGCTTATTTATGTTTGCCATTTTACAAACTAAGGTAGCTTGTTTAGTGAGGCAAATTTAGATAACATCTTCAAAATATTAAAGAATATTCTTAGTGTGTGTTTGTATATATCTTTTTAGAGTATATAAAAATCATTATGTCATAATTTTAATTACTACAATATCAATATATAGCACGCGCGTGCCGCGCGGGCATTGCTGCTAGTACAATATATAAGAGGAAATTTATCCTTCTTCCGAGACGATACCATCAATATTGATATATCCATTATCTGTAGAAGGAACCAAAGATATCGGCTCTTATAAAATTGATCGTAGTAATATATATTTTGGCCTTTAATTAGCCGATTGGATTCCTATCGGCTATTGGATTTCTGACTTCGTGTCTCCATGGCCACGGAAATAGAGGCCCCTGCTCCAGACTTATTGCTCCGCTTGGAATTGATCTTGGGGTTGGAGAGCAAGGCGCTGATGAAATCGGCGAGCATGGGCACGACAGCCGAGCTGCAGCGCGGCGCTATCGCAGGCGCGCTATACTTCTCGAGTGGCCGATATACCCCACAACTTTGTGCATCGGCAGTACTCATTGAGCAATCGGTAGTACTCATTGAGCAATCACTAGTAGGATACGTACTCGAGCCGATATCCTCCGAGACCTTGTGCATCGGCAATCCATGAGCCAATATAAATTAACTAATTCAAGCAGAAAAATCCTTCTGCCATTTCTGATCCGATCACCATCTTTGTTGTTTCCTTTTGTTTTCTTCTATTCGCACGTGAATTAGTGTATCATCGACTATGCCATATGTACCAGAAGAATTATCAGCCGATGAACATTGTTTTTTTTAAAGATGTCAGTTCCTGAACAAGCCCATACTTGGAAGGATCCGATGAGGCTGCCCCGGACATTAATGAGATTATCCCAAATAAAAATCACTTCTGAGTTAATTAATCCCACTTTTTTTAAAAAACAAACATCTCCGTCATTGTAGGACTATATAAAAATTCCTTAATATCCCACATTCTGTAGACATTTGCTCAATCTCCCTTTCGAATATTTCTATCAGCTGTCCAATATATCACAGAATCAAAAATAGTCGATAGAACCCTCAAGGGATCGATGTAGCTGGCCTGAGTGAAAGTGCAACAGAGCCATGGCCAACTTAAATAGCATCGCTTGATCCGATAGCGTATCCGCGTCGACGTTGGAGGAATAAATGTTGGACTATTCACCAGCAACAAAGTGAACGTGAGGCAAGCGCCAGAAACTGATGAATTTGTTCGTCTCCTTATTTGCCCAGCTCCTCCTTGGCCGATGCTTCTCCGTAGTAAGCAAGGGATCGGCCATTGTACTCCATCATTGTCATCGGCTAACCCATCATCGGCACTCAATGACAATTATTGCCGAACGTTGCTCCAACTCTTGTAGTGAACCAATGGGAAAAATAGGCAACCAATATGTAGGAGTTTCATCGACCTATCAATAACCGATAGAATTTTGAACCAAGATCCGATAAGCATATATTGGTTGTACAAGAGCC
>CM014277.1:7031920-7043458 GCA_004135705.1 Alloteropsis semialata | reverse complement strand
ATTATTTTTTTTTAGAATTGGGAATATATTTCAATATTCCAGCCTCTGCATCGATTGGTGCATGTAGCTGTTCGTTATTACAGCAACGACCACAAACTCAAACAAAAAAAGAGTGAAAACAGTCCTCATTTCCATAAACTTAAACAAAAGGGAGTCTATTGCTAAAACACCAGCCATTGCTAGCAAAAATCTCCATCGACGTGGTCTCAAGCATACGACATCCCCAGATAATTTGGGGGCGCTCCTCCTCCTTTTGCAGGAGTGACCAGAACCGCATCCAGTGTGTACCTCTGAAGATCACCTGCATAGGAGTAAAAGCTCTCGTATTGTTAAAAACCACATTATTCCTACATATCCATATTGCCCAACACAAAGTGCAAGCTCCTACCAAAATTTTGTACCTAAGTTTCTTATCCACCCCAAGTAGCCAGTCATAAAACATATGCTGAAAATTTACAGGAGGTGTAATGTTGAAAGAAACTTGTACAATTCTCCATATCAAACTAGCAACATGACAATCGAAGAAAAGGTGTTGGATAGTTTCGTTGGTATTACAAAAACAACATTTTAAACTTCCCTTCCATTGCCTTTTTGCTAAATTGTCTTTGGTAAGAACTATTCCTTTAGACAAGTACCACATGAATATTTTAATTTTTAAGGGCAATTTCAGCTTCCATAAGACATGTTTATAAGGTACAACGTCCGGCGCGGCAAGCATCCTATACATAGAACGTACCGTGAACTTTCCATCTTGTTGCAACGTCCATCTAAATGAGTCTTTTTGATTACTCAATTGGCTATGCATAACCTTAGCCACAAGCTGATGCCAAGCTAATAGGTTATTTCCAACTAGTGATCTTCTAAAGGCCACATTTAAAGGTTCCGACCTTAGCACTGTTGCAACCGTTGCACTCTTTTTCCTAACAACATTATATAAGCCTGGGAATTGCTCACTAAAAGGAGTAATATCTAGCCATGCATCCTCCCAGAATCTAATTTGAGTACCATCTCCTAAGTTGAATTTGCCTAGTCTCAAAAAGTCTTTCTTCACCTTCATAAGGCTTGACCAAAAATGAGAATCACCAGGCATATGTTCAACTTGAGTAATAGTTTTATATCTCAAATATTTATTTCTTAGGATTTTCTGCAACACCCTCCTCATTAATGAGTTTAAACAACCATTTACTGAGAAGACACTTATTCTGTAAGTCAAGATCTAGGATACCTAAGCCTCCTTGATCTTTCGGCGTACACATAATTTCCCACTTTGTCAACCTATATTTCTTCTTATGCTCATCGCTTTGCCAAAAGAATCTTGATCTAAAGTAATCTAGCTTCTTTAAGACTCCTTTTGGTATTTCAAAGAAAGATAGCATAAAGATGGATAGGTTACTAAGCACAGAATTGATGAGGACCAGACGACCACCTACAGATAGCATTTTTCCTTTCCACCCACTTAGCCTCTTCTGAAATCTCTCTTCTATTTCTTTCCAATCACAGTTCCGCAACTTCCTATGGTGCATTGGAATCCCAAGGTATCTGAAAGGGAAAGATCCCATGTCACATCCGAAGATTTGTGAGTATTCCTTTTCAAGATCCTTGGCTGCCCCATAGCAAAACAATTCACTTTTATGGAAGTTGATTTTGAGTCCAGATAACTGCTCAAAAGCGCATAGCAAGAGCTTCATATTCTTGGCCTCTTCTAAATCATTTTCCATGAAAAGAATAGTATCATCAGCATACTGTAAAATGGATAAACCATCATCAACTAGGTGTGGTACTACTCCCCTAAACTGGCCATTTTCTTTTGCGCGGGTAATTAAAACAGCCAACATATCCACTACTATGTTAAACAAAATAGGTGATAAAGGATCTCCCTGTCTTACACCTTTCTTTGTTTGAAAGTAATGTCCAATGTCGTTATTTACCTTAATGCCTACGCTACCTCTAGATGTTACTTTGTCTATCCATGCACAGAACTGTGGGGAGAAGCCCTTCATCCTCAAAACTTGTTGAAGAAACGGCCACTTCACTTTATCGTATGCTTTTTCGAAGTCTAGTTTAAGAATAACTCCACTCTTCTTCTTCCTATGCATCTCATGAATGGTTTCATGGAGAACAACCACACCCTCTAAAATATGTCTACCAGGTAGAAAGGCTGTTTGTGAAGGTCTAATCACTTTTTGGGCTACGGAATCCCATGCTACGGAATGAATCTAGTTACCATCCGATTTAGCTCCATAAATATGGACATGGCTTAAGGAAGCTAATTACTCGGGTTCATTCAAGTAGTTCCGGCTATGGAGTAACTAAGCCCTAACGTTAGATCCATTATCTCACAGAGTGAACGACATTCAGACAATTCAACCCTTCCTGCGCGGGTGCCAGACATCGCCAAAATGAGTAAGTCTAAGTCGCCGAAGAGAGTATTTTTGGTCTCTCTCGCAAGCTCTGATAGTGAGACAACAAAGGAAAGAATCTTCAGGCTATTCGCTTCCCTCTTTCAGTGTAGTAGCCGGGTAGCAGTATCGGCAATCCCACGAGCAGACGAATCAGGCCTATTCTTTTTCTAGACGGAATGGGGTGTAGGCACGCAC
The DNA here is from genome assembly GCA_004135705.1 of Alloteropsis semialata. NCBI lineage: Eukaryota > Viridiplantae > Streptophyta > Magnoliopsida > Poales > Poaceae > Alloteropsis > Alloteropsis semialata. The sequence goes on along the minus strand of CM014277.1, from coordinate 7,040,861 downwards.
GTTTATTGGAGCAGTTGGGAAGAACACCGGCCAATTTTTGCAATCGTTAGAAAAAGGAGCTTGGTCAGCCATGTTCCCTACGTACCCTCTCGTTATTCCCAAGATTTACTGTTGTACCTATTCTCTGCAACCGTCGGTTCAGATCTATCTCGGGTATGGTCACTGCACTCCAAAATATGTTGACGCCAAAAAATCAGGTGATGATTCCCTGGTACCAACACTGTGGCCTGTAAGATCTGCTTAGCTTCAGTGCAGGTCCTGTGTTTTCTTTAGGTTCGGGGCGTGCCAGTCAGTTTGACCATTCAACTGATAAGGTGTATAATAACGTCGTATCGGTCAGTTAATAGAATCATAATACTAGACCGATACAACACTTGAGCAAATGAAATATATTCAGATCAATCGGCTACATGATAGAATTGAATAATAGCAACATGAAGCCGACGACCAATGGCCGATACAAGAATTAAGCATTGAAGCGCCTATCAGCCGTGAATATATCCAGAATAATAATAACCAATAGCCGATAGCCAATGCAAAATAATTTGAATATATCATAACATCCATCAATTGAAGCATATCGGCTAAAGAAAATAATATATGAAGGCATGGGCGAGCATCAGCTTTAAACAATTATAATATCTTAATATGCGATTAGCCGATGCAGCACTTAGAGCGAGCGCCGAATCAATATCAAAACCATGAAAAGGCCAGCTAGTCGATAGAAACTAATCTAGCGTCACCACCAATCGGATCGATTTCGAGACAGCGTTGGTAGCAGGGCGACAGATTAAAGACTATAAACATAGCGGACCAGACCACAACCAGATATTAATTCGGCAAAGGCTCACTAAAAGCCAAGAATAAGAAACTACCGGCTATTAAAGTACGTTCTGTTAGACTTCTAATAATATGGCAACTTGAAGCAGCATAACAGATCTAGATGATAAATTAGCCGATATATCTTAAACATGGCAGGATACCGTAGATCGAGACGACAGCGATGCGCCCGGAAGTCAAAAGATCCACGATATCCGATAAACCAGTGGAACTTTGGACTTACCCCTCCGCCGAAGATCGAAGCGATGCAGCTCGACGTCCAGTGCCAAGTTTCGCCGGTGAAAAATTAAAGGTAAAAGGGTGGCGATGCGCCGAGTTGTATTGATCGAGAGATAAAACTTTTATAATAGCCAGGGGGTGTATATTTATACCCTGGTACCTAGCTGGTCGACGTACAAAACTTGCCTAACAATTAATATCCAAACAAAAGGAAATATTAAGATACATGGACTCTAATTTTCCTTCTATAGAATCCTTGCTAATTAAGCTTCCTTGGCCCATCCGTGCAAAGCGCAATCTGCATGCATAATTATCCGGACTCCTTGCTCGTAGCATAGACCAACAACCATGCCGTAATCTTCCTTTCTTTATTCTAATAACTTCTGACTATACGGCTGATCCTTCCTTCTCAATTAATTAATCCGGCCACCAATGTTTCTCTAATTATCTTGCATGCAATCTAAAGTCAGTTTCCAATGTACGTGCGCATGCAGCACCCGTTCCATGTATATCCATGCAGCTCCATGTATCACGCTTGCAAAACCATCAGCTCACCTCCTCGTTGATCTGCAACTTCTACGAATGTATGCCAGTAGCCGATTGTCTCTTCTTACTTCTAAGCATCTGGATTTTCTGGTCAAAATCCGGTGTCAACACCTATAAATATAAAGGGCCATGGCCGATTGAGTGATAATCCAATCGATCAAACACAATTTATCTTTTATTTGTCTTTACTTTTGTCTCTACTTTTTGTTTCTCAAACCCTAGCTATTCCAAACCCTAATTGTTGTTCTTGCTTCATCTTCACTACGTTTGAGGGCGCCCTAACTGGCCTGCCGAGCTTAGGGCAACCCAAGGTGCGCACACCCTGACGGGGTCCCTTTCGGGTGAGCGTTCGTTGGTCTTCGCAGGAAACCCTAGAAAACCGGTTTCACCGGTTTCCCAAACCGGTTTCACCAGTTTCTGTGCAGCCAGGTCTGCGTTCTGCGATTCCATGCGTGTGAGTGTTTGGCGCGGCGCGTTTTAGCGTCAACACACTTTTTGGCGACTCCACTGGGGACAAAGAAAAAGGGATCTACTGCCATGACGAATCTACCAAAGTCAGGCGAAGTTGATTCTGAAAATATTCAGAGGCCGACTGCTAATGAGTTATCAGCTGAGGATCGTCATCTATTTGAACAACTCCTGCTGCAAGAGAAGGAGATGGAACGAGCCAAGAAGAAACTTGAAGATAAAGCTCAATGGTTCCTATCGCACTTCTCCAAGGATCCAAGAGGTGCTATCTCCATGGACAAGGAGGTGGTTGTTCTTTCAGAAGAAGAAGAAGAAGAAAAAGATGAGGTAACATCTACTATGAGTACTACACCAGAGCCTGTTACTCTTGATCAAATTAATAGATTGCTAGTTTCTGGTCAACAAAACCTTCTTATAATTGTTCAAGGCATGATTGATAAATCCGTAGGAAAACAACCTTCGACCGTAACTAGTAATGCTATTAGATCTGATATGGCCGGTACTTCACAACAAGCAATTGTGCCTCATAATTCATCAGCAGGAATACCACCCAAAGATCCACAATATGGGATGCCGTTGAATAGTTTTGCAGGACTGAATTCTTCAATGCAGTTTGGCCAGGCCAATCCGGTCAGACCGATTCCAGTAACCGGTCCAACCGGTTTAATGTTGCAGTGCAGCACGGCCAAATTCCGGTCCGACCGGTTGTTGGAACCGGTCTAACCGGTTTGGGTGAGTCTGTTGTATATCAGACAACGCCTGAACCTATAACTAGTACATTACATGTTCAGGCTAATTCTGGTCGAATTAATGGTGTTTCTGGTTATACTACATGTACTCCAATGACGTATACTACAACTCCTATGTCTTCCCAAAGTTCGGATTATTTGCAACAACCATTACATGCATCACCGAACCAAATGCCACAACATGTGCCAAATGTTAATGATCAGCAAGGGCCAAATGACCTTTACATTCAAAGCTTGCTTGAAGAATACAAAAAGGATTTGGCTATTATGATTAAAGATACTTTTAGCGTAGAGATTAAGGATAAAACTTTGGCATGTCAAAAACCTTATCCTGCAAATTTTGATGCTATGCCTTACCCTCAAGGTTTTAAAGTGCCAGAGTTTGTTAAATTTACTAGGGAGGACAATAGGACTACATGGGAGCATATTAGCCAGTTTAATGCACAATTGGGCATTCATGGTAATGTTGATCATTTGAAAATCAGATTATTCCCTTTGTCATTATCTGGTATTGCTTTTTTCATGGTTTTCGGCATTATCTCCTAATTCTATTCATACATGGTCTCAATTAGAACATAAGTTTTATGAGCACTTTTATAGTGGTGATAATGAATTGAGACTATCTCACTTAACATCGGTTATGCAAAAGAATGATGAATCTGTTGCTGAATATATTAGAAGATTTAGAGATACAAAAAACCGATGTTATAGTTTGATTATTTCTGAAAAGGATCTTGCTGAATTATCTTTTAATGGTTTGAAATCTCATATCAAAGATAAATTAGAAGGCTATGAATTTCTTACCATTAATCAAGTATTGCAAAAGGCTTTGGCTCAAGAAAGCCGAAGTAAAGGCACTCGGCCAAAATCTGATCGTTCTAATATGCATGTGCTAAATTATGATTCATTGGACGATGAGAATGGAGAAGTATGTGCTGCTGAATTTACATGGACAGATAAGTCTCAATCATATAGTTGCTCTTCTCTTAAACCGATTCATAAAAATCGGCAAGAAGAAGTGAAATTTACTTTTGATGTATCCAAGTGTGATAGAATATTTGATGAGTTGCATAAAAATGGATACATCAGGACTACATATACTATACCATCGCTTGATGAATTGAAGCGACGTGCATATTGTAAATTTCATAATTCTTTTTCACATGCAACTAATGATTGTAATGTTTTTCCATAGGCAATTCAATTAGCCCTTAATGAAGGCCAATTGACTTTGCTTGGAATGCAAGTTGATTCAAATCCTTTTCCTAAGGATTTTTCTGTCAATACCATTGAAATACAAAATCCCAAAGTGTTGATCAGGCCAAGTCAAGCCGATACAACAAAAGGAAAAAAATGTAATCATTAGTGAAGAACGACCAGAACAGAGAATAAGCAGGAAGGTGTGGCTGAAAAAGGACCCTCAAATTACATCCAAGAATTCGATACTCGGGGGGCAAGCCAAAAACAAAAATACCAGTTCTGACAGAACCGGTTTAACCGGTTCATCAAATCGGTCTGACCGGTTTACATCTGGAGTTTCTGGTAATTCAAAGAAAAAGGCAAAGCTAACTTTTGAAGAACTTCTGGAAAAATATAAGAAGAAGGGAGCTGCCCAGAAATAAAAGAGTCGACCACCTAGCACTAGAGATGCAAATTCGACACCAAGGCATCAAGGGCAACAAGAATTTTACCAACAACAAGGTAATTGGGTTGCTGCAGCATATTACCTTGCTGGATCATACATGCCATTACCTTGGTCATATCCTTGTTATTATGCTTCTAGTGACTATAATAATATGTACATGCAACCATATGTTGTTTCATATCCAAATTATGGTGCATTACAACAACCGATTGCTAACAATAGTAATCTGGTTAAAGGAGATGCATGTACTGATCCCAAACAGTGTGAGAACAGCAGCAAGATAGATTCTAAGTATATGCAGCCGAGGTGGTGTCCTTAGGCTTATCTCGCACACAAAAGAGGAAGCTACAAAGGATGCGCAAGCAAGGAGCAGTAGAACAACAAATTGAAGAGAAGTCAGCTAAGCCAACGAAGACCAGGAAGGAGTGGAGGCCAAAGATGGTGAATGCAACTTCGACTTGAGTAAATTAAATTTTATGGCTGATGTTTTATATATTTAGCATCGCCCTAAAGATAATTTTGGTCTTAGAAGTGTTTTCTAGTGCGCAAGCTTACTAAAAAACAGGGGGGGCATATGTTGACGACCAAAATTGGCAAGGGACAGGTTTTGCAGGGAAACCGGTCTAACCGGATTCTAGAACCGATTGAACCAGTTTGGTTCACTGTGGCGCATTTGACAAGGCAAACCGGTGGAACCGGTTTTTTCTGAGTTGTAATAGGATTGGACTCTTTTTATAGATCCGAATTGTATTTAGACTTTCCTTGCGGGGCAAGACCTCTCCACCCTATAAATATAAAGGGCCATGGCCGATTGAGTGATAATCCAATCGATCAAACACAATTTATCTTTTATTTGTCTTTACTTTTGTCTCTACTTTTTGTTTCTCAAACCCTAGCTATTCCAAACCCTAATTGTTGTTCTTGCTTCATCTTCACTACGTTTGAGGGCGCCCTAACTGGCCTGCCGAGCTTAGGGCAACCCAAGGTGCGCACACCCTGACGGGGTCCCTCCCGGGTGAGCGTTCGTTGGTCTTCGCAGGAAACCCTAGAAAACCGGTTTCACTGGTTTCCCAAACCGGTTTCATCGGTTTCTGTGCAGCCAGGTCTGCGTTCTGCGATTCCGCGCGTGTGAGTGTTTGGCGTGGCGCGTTTTAGCATCAACAGTTACCTCGAGCTCCCTAGTTCTGCGATTACCCTTTGCCTACAAATCAACCATCTGGGTACCCCTGAGTGGACTGCCGGACGATAAATCCGATAGTTGGCACGTCAGGTAGGAGTGATCACGGGGCATTACAGCTAGCTCGATGGCAGATTCATTTACTATGGCGGCGGCGACACGGCCTGGCACGCATGGCGACGTGACGAGATAGAGCTCCAATGCATCTACTGTGCGGTGCACTGCCGTACCCATCTACAGGACGAGCTTGGTCTTGATTATTTTCCATTATTATTTGCCTCTCGTATCTCTGCACGCTAGATGAATCTCATATTATTTTCTAATCTATCTCTCTGTTTATGTGCCCACGTACATGTGTGAGCATCGCGGAGTTCTGCCTGCCGTCGGCATCGAATTGCATCACCGGGCGTGGCCGGCGCCTCGCCTCGCTTCTCCGTCACATGCACGCACAGATGGTAACTACAGGGCCCAAGAGGACCGAGAGCTCGTCAACAGCCAGTCCGCGGGCGGCTATCTGGCTCACCGGCCTGTCTGGTTTCGTTTCAGAAAAGCTGCTGTGTCTCGCTCATTGAGAAGAATCAGAGACATTCCAAGGAAAATCCAAAGAAAATGTATCTCGGTTTGTTTACGGCAGCGAAGTCTCGGTTGGGTCCACACCGGGAGGAAGCCTTGCTCCACCCCAAAAGCTAGCCCAAGGGGTGAGGGACTCTCTCCACTTTTAAGTTGGTTCAACTCTCCCCCCACAACCAATGTGGGACTATTCCCAACAATCTCCCCCGTCACACATTGGTGCCCCTTAGCCCTGACCGGCTCCACACACGAGCACAGGCCTCACACCCGCGGTCCTTAGCACTGACCGGCCCCACACATGGGCACACACAGGCCTCACACCAGCGGTCCACTGGGCTTCGGGCCTACACCACCCCGAGTATGCACGGGCACAAGAGATTGCGGAACCAGGCTTTGATACCAATTGTCAGCCCAAAATTAGGAGAGTTGGCCCAACCGACCCACACCAGGAGGAAGCCTTGCTCCACCCCAAAAGCTAGCCCAAGGGGTGAGGGACTCCCTCCACTTTTAAGTTGGTTCAACTCTCCCCCACAACCTGGCTCTGATACCAATTGTTGGAGTCTAGCCTACAGATCACTCACTCTCACGCACAGACGCAATGAGGAAGATGAACAGCAACTTCCAGCGATGAACGCCGCGGCCGCCGCACGGCCTGTATCTTGGCTGCTTTACTACTCAAATGGACTCAACTCTACACACAAGGATTACATGACCACTAATAGGCCTTGGCGACACAGCGCCCACGCCACCACACTCCAGCGAACTCGGCGCCCACGCACGCACATCCTGGAGACCCGGCTTCTTCCCGTTCGTGAGCACCTAACTTCACGCAAGAACCGGTCACCGTCTTCATCCGCGAGCCCAGGTGGCTTCCCTTCCGCTGCGTCCGCAAGCCTCCAACTTGGTCATCCGAGCCGCACGCGCCGCACGTCGTGCTCACCATACTGCTGGACCCGAACATGAGCACCTACTCATGCACCAACAGACCCGGTACAGACTCATCAAAACCTGAACAAGCTAACTAACTCAAACGAGGAGAACGCACGCACACACGTGACCAGATCCTAACAACCTAAACAGAACGTGGCCATACCAACGTCCTGGACTCAAACATACTCGTCGCACACACGACGGACTCGACACGACCTCAACCTGGACGATGGACACAAACGCGAGCTCGAACACGCGCGCCATCGACGACTCAACCTGACACACGCCATGCACGTACACGACGTGGTTTTGTTGGAGTCTAGCCTACAGATCACTCACTCTCACGCACAGACGCAATGAGGAAGATGAACAGCAACTTCCGGCGACGAACGCCGCGGCCGCCGCACGGCCTGTATCTTGGCTGCTTTACTGCTCAAATGGACTCAACTCTACACACAAGGATTACATGACCACTAATAGGCCTTGGCGACACAGCGCCCACGCCACCACACTCCAGCGAACTCGGCGCCCACGCACGCACGTCCTGGAGACCCGGCTTCTTCCCGTTCGTGAGCACCTAACTTCACGCAAGAACTGGTCACCGTCTTCATCCGCGAGCCCAGGTGGCTTCCCTTCCGCTGCGTCCGCAAGCCTCCAACTTGGTCATCCGAGCCGCACGCGCCGCACGTCGTGCTCACCATTCTGCTGGACCCGAACACGAGCACCTACTCATGCACCAACAGACCCGGTACAGACTCATCAAAACCTGAACAAGCTAACTAACTCAAACGAGGAGAACGCACGCACACACGTGACCAGATCCTAATAACCTAAACAGAACGTGGCCATACCAACGTCCTGGACTCAAACATACTCGTCGCACACACGACGGACTCGACACGACCTCAACCTGGACGTTGGACACAAACGCGAGCTCGAACACGCGCGCCATCGACGACTCAACCTGACACACGCCATGCACGTACACGACGTGGTTTATTTTCTAACAATCTCCCCCTAAACCACGACACTGCCGCACGTCCCGCCCTACAGGAGCGTCGGCTCATCGTCGGCGCCGGCGAACAGCGCCTCCTCCTTCCTTGGTTTGGGGCACTCCCTCGAGAAGTGGCCGCGAACGCCACAGTTGAAGCACCGCCCCTTGCCGGAGCTGCGACGACGCCCGCTTGCACCGGATCGAACGCTGCTCGCCCCGTCGTCGTCGTCGTCGCTGTCATCTTCACGGCCGCCGCCACGGCTTCCCTTCTTGCTGCCCTCGCCGTGATGCGCGCCGCCGCTGCGCGCGCGTTCCTTCGCACGACGATCACGCCTGCGCGCCTCCCACTGCTCCTCGGTGTAGAGCAGCTTGCCGTCTGCCCGCGCCACGGGCATGTCTTCGTCCTCCAGCGCGCGCTCCTCCGCCGCTCGCAGCCGCCCGCCGGCGTCCTCCAGTGACAGCGTCGCCAGGTCCGCAGTGACCTCAATGGCGACGGCCACCGTGGAGAGGCGCTTGGGGACGACTCGGAGAAGCTTCTCCACCACCTTGTTCGACTCGATCGTCTCCCCCACAGTTCCGAGCGCCGCGACGAGATTCTGGAGCCGCACCACGAAGTCGTCCACGCTCTCGCCGTCCTTGAACCGGATCGTCTCGAACTCGCGACGGAGACGCTGCGCCTTCGTCTTCCTCACCGAGTCACTGCCGATCCGCATGTCCCTCACCGAGTTCCATGCCTCCAGTGCCGTCGCCTTCACTGCAAGGGACGCCACCATCTCGAACGGCACGGCGCTCGTGATGGCGTC
>CM014277.1:7009656-7025592 GCA_004135705.1 Alloteropsis semialata | reverse complement strand
TTTCTGTTTTGGGCAAGCAAAAGAAATGGAGGATAGCTACTCACAATTATTTGGTTGTCAATCAGGTAAATACCCTTTTAGGTACCTAGGCATTCCAATGCATTTTCGTAAGTTAGGTAACAGTGACTGGAAGGTTATAGAGGGCAAATTTGAGAAGAAATTAAGTAGTTGGAAAGGAAAACATATGTCGGTTGGTGGGCGTCTGGTTCTTATTAATTCGGTTTTGACCAGTCTTGCAATGTTTATGTTATCTTTCTTTGAAGTTCCGAAAGGAGTACTTGAAAGATTAGATTACTACCGATCAGTCTGATGAACATAAGAAGAAATATAGGCTTGCCAAATGGAGCATCTTATGTCAATCAAAAGATATAGGGGGGCTAGGCATTAAGAATCTGGATGTCCAAAATAGATGTTTGCTGAGTAAATGGTTGTTTAAGCTGATGAATGAGGATGGGATGTGGCAAAGGCTATTAAAAAATAAATACCTGAAAAATCAAACGATTGCACAAATAGTTAACAAACCAGGTGACTCCCATTTTTGGGCTGGTCTCATGAAAGTCAAAGAAGAGTTTCTTAATTTTGGGTCATTCCAATTACATGATGGAACTCAAATTAGATTTTGGGAGGATAAATGGTTGGGTCCTTTTACTTTGAAGGAGCAATATCCTAGATTGTTTAATATTGTGCGGAAGAAACATGCCACGGTCGCATCAGTTTTTAGTAGAGTACCTCTTAATGTCTCCTTTAGAAGATCATTAACTGGTCAGTTGCTTTCAGCATGGCATGAACTAGTGTTACGTATTTGCCACATTGAGTTAAATGACTCTACTGATACCTTTAAGTGGAATCTTAATCAATCTGGTATGTTTACAGTTAGTTCTATGTATAATGCAGTTATGGGTAATGGGTCAGTACAATATGTTAAACATTTATGGAAGTTAAAAATGCCGCTTAAAATCAAAATATTTATGTGGTATCTTAAGAGAGGTGTTGTTCTTACGAAAGATAATTTGGCTCGTCGAAACTGGCATGGCAACAGGCGTTGCTGCTTTTGTTCGCGAGATGAAACTATTCAACATCTTTTTTATGATTGTCATGTAGCTAAGTTCCTCTGGAGAGCCATTCAACTAGCTTTCAATTTGGTTCCTCCTCGCAGTACCCGCCATATGTATGGCAATTGGCTTGCAGGATTGGACAGCAAATTGAAGAAACAACTATTAGTTGGAGCATCTGCATTATGTTGGGCTATCTGGCTTAGTAGGAATGATGTGGTATTTGATAAATCTCCGATTCCAACTCACTTGCAGGTACTGTTCCGTTGCACTCACTGGCTAAGACTCTGGGCACCGTTGCAGCGACATGAAGACTCGGTGGTCGTGGTGAACGCCTGTCGGACTCTGGAGATTCTGGTGATGCGGATCTTCGCCAATTATGGATGGAGATTTAGTAATAGGATCAGTTATTAGTTTTTCAAACATTTGTATGGCTATTTTGCTCTATCATTTGTCCTTGAGCTGTGGGGATCTAGCTCATAACGCTTAGCGAACTGTGTAATAATAGCCGTAGCCTCCTTTGAGGTCAAGGCTGGGTGCTTTCCCATTATCTAAAAAAAATGCAGCTGTACATACGTGCATGGAATCGGCATGCATGTCGTTACTTTATTATCTTCTAAATATATATAGTACTTCCTTTATTTATTCTTCGTGTGGCTTTGACAAACGTACATGACGCAAATCGATCAGTATGACCGCGACTGTCTCCTGTCGTGTACCCTTTTTTCTCGTTTACTACAGCTATTCGCGTGGTTATTAAAGTACTCGTGTTCACGTAGTGTACTGAAGAAGATAGTGCTTGCATTGGCTAATGGTCATGGACGCGATTGCATGCGCCCGGCCGGGAGAATATATAAAACCGACGATCTGAGCGAGACCCCGGCACCTCAAACTTGTGCCCCCTGCTCGCTCACAAGGGCTTTACCTAGCTAGCTACCTTGAGTGATTGTATTATTATTTAGATATAACAAACGGGGCGGTCTCCAACTTCAACCGCGGTATCCACGATAGTAAAAATCATATGGCTCATTGGATTAAAATCGTACGGTGTTTAATTGTGTTTGAGAAATTTTGTTTGCCGATGACCACGTGTTACCTGGCAGGTGAAGCCTCTAGAGTCACGTGGGCCTTGTGTGAAGATAAATATCGATTCGCGTGGGACCTGGTGCGGAGGATAAGAAAGCTGGCGGCTGCCGCCGAGCTCCTCCCTTACCGTCGTCTCTCCGCCTTCCGTGGTGAGTTTTTTCCCCCTCTTCTCTGTATCTTTTTTTCCTCCGCTTCCCCTCTTCTCTAATATCTTTTTCCTTCGCTTTTTTTTTTCTCTCCCTTTCTTCCCCGTAAAGAACCTGAGTTGGCTTTTGTTTCTAGAAGATGTTAGGTCATCATATCTTAGATCAGTTATTTATCTGAACCTTGGCTCAGTTTTTTTCCTCTCTCTCTATCGTTATCTTCCATTGTCGGCAGATTCCATATCTGATTTTTTTATTAAGAATCTTCATCGTGCTCCATCATGGTCCTACTGATGTTGTTGCTCTTATGCTACTATTTTTCCCTAGCCTATTTGCTGTTCATCCTGATTTTTTTTATTATTTAACCTTTTCTTGTATTGCCTTTGGTTGACCTGTGTTTCCCAAGCTGATTTGAACTGAAATTTGGTGGTCATTAATCTATGTCTTCGTTTTTTTTAATTAACTTGCACCTGCTGTTCCTACTGTTAGTGAAGGCGTCCATGTTGTCTCTGTGTTCTTCCCTTACCTTTCATTGCCAACTCCTCCTGATGTTCGTCAGCACATATGGATTCGTTTTCTTTTTTTTTTTACTGCTGCCCCTCTCTCTTTCTCTTTCTCTCTCTTATGAAGGATCCAGGTGTTGGGACCTTCGCAGCTAGGGTTTCTTTCTTAGTTTATCCATTCTTGTTAATGTGGTTATCACCCGATGCCGATTTGGTCCGCGGTGCCTTTGTGGACAAACGCTCTCTATTAAGTATTTCTTTTCATTTTATTCCTTTTCCTGTCTCTTCCACTATCTGCTTTGCATTTTTTTTTGTTCTTTTGTACTCCTGTCACAGAATGTCTTGATCATGGATGTTCTCCTTAGTCAGCTTCTGGGATATAAAAAAACGTGTTCTTCTTACTTATGTTTTTTTTTTACCTGCAAGAATCTTGTGGCTCAAAGGGAAAATACAGTGGTCAAATCAATTGGTTTTGTGGTGAAATATACAGTGGTTTTGATTGGTTTTGATTGACCTTTTGCAGCTTCCAAATTGATTGCTACTGCTTTTGGCCACCCATCTTGCTTTTGCCGGCAACCTGGACTTCCACATGGACAGCTACAGCTGGTTTCTGCCATGAACTAGCAAGACACGATGTCTATTGTTTTATACGTAGTCTAAACCTCCGCCCAACTATCAGTGAACAATGCCCTGTCTTGTAAGTAAGTACTGCACTATGTACTTATCAATTAGTATGACGCTATTTATCTACTATCTATAATTAGCCACTATTAGATTAACATTCTTCTTCTACCTTACTTGCTTTTTAAAAGGAATAGCTTTCGTTACAACCGGGCTCCGCGCGCAGGGGCGCGCGCCCAATCACTAGTTAGTAAAACATACATAACATATAGGGACAGACACACACACTCAGATGTTTGATATCTGGAGCATTGTGCGATGGTGGGACGACTGGCAGCTACGCGTGCTGGTCCTGGGCAGCCTGGGCTTCCAGTGGTTCCTCCTGCTGGCCGCCCCCATGCGCAAGTACACCATGCCGCACCTCTTCCGGACCTGCATCTGGCTGGCCTACATCTCCAGCGACGCGCTGGCGATCTACGCGCTGGCCACCCTCTTCAACCGCCACGCCAGGACGGTGCCCGCCACCAACAGCGGCAGCACTCCGGCGGGCCTCGCCAACGAGCAGCAGTCGCGCATCCTCGAGGTCCTCTGGGCGACCATCCTCCTCATCCACCTCGGTGGCCAGGAGGAGCTCACCGCCTACGAGATCGAGGACAACGAGCTGTGGACCAGGCACACATTCACCCTCGTCACCCAGGTCGCCGTCGCCATGTACGCCTTCTACAAGTCCTGACCCACCTCCAGTGGCGGTCCTCCTCTTCGTCATCGGTGTCATCAGCTTCACCGAGAAGACGGTAGCTCTCAACCGGGCCAAGATCAAGAGGCTCGCCGCCGTGTCGGCGTGGATACAGGGGACCAAGAGCCTGGGCTTCCAGTGGTGCGTACATCTCCAGCGACGCGCTGGCGATCTACGCGCTGGCCACCCTCTTCAACCGCCCCGCCAGGACGGTGCCCGCCACCAACAGCGGCAGCACTCCGGCGGGCCTCGCCAACGAGCAGCAGTCGCGCATCCTCGAGGTCCTCTGGGCGACCATCCTCCTCATCCACCTCGGTGGCCAGGAGGAGCTCACCGCCTACGAGATCGAGGACAACGAGCTGTGGACCAGGCACACATTCACCCTCGTCACCCAGGTCGCCGTCGCCATGTACGCCTTCTACAAGTCCTGGCCCACCTCCAGCGACTGGAAGCTCACGGCGGCGGCGGTCCTCCTCTTCGTCATCGGCGTCATCAGCTTCACCGAGAAGCCGGTGGCTCTCAACAGGGCCAAGATCAAGAGGCTCGCCGCCGTGTCGGCGTGGATACAGGGGACCAAGAAGCCCTCGCTGTGGCGGGAGAGGCTCAGCCAGTTCTTCTTGTTCGAGGAGAGCAACTGCTTCGCCGGCGGCGTGCCGCGTCTGTCGTCGTCGTCGGCAGGTGGGAAGAAGGAGCGCGGCAAGAGCCGGGTCGCCCTAACTGAGGCGGACAAAGTTGAGCACCAATGGTGGTCATCCCTAGATGATGAGTGATTGACAACCGTTGAGTGGATTGATGTGTCTCTTGGCTCGTGATGTGCAGGTGCTGGATGCGACATGGCGGCCGACGGCGCGCGGTGAAGGTCAGGCGCGAAAGGTTCATGCCGATGGACCGAGGCGGTGAAGGGTGAACGAGTAGGCTTGGACCGAGGGACCCGAAGAGACCGGGCGGAGTCACGTGCGATCCGCATGGTGCGTGGAAGAGCAAGAGTACACGGCGTGATGAAGACGGCGTCAGTCGAGTCAAGCGGGACGGAGGCGTCAAAGGCTTGGCGGAGGCTGGACACGCGTCGACATCGAGGAGGTCGCGTGGCGGCCAAGCGGAGATGGACGGTTTAGGTGGTTTGGGCCTCAAAACCACCAGGCAGGCAGGTTTGCCGGTTTGGGCCTCAAAACCGGGGGCGCGTCCGGTGCGGCCGGATGGCGGATTGGAGGGCACGTGGCGCCATTGCGAAGCTTGCGTCGAGGCGAAGCGAAGTCGTGAAGGTCCCGTGTCCGTCCGATGAGTCTGCGAAGAATTGGACAAATTTGCCCCTGTGGGGTATGTATCACTTAGGGGTAGTTTGGTCTTTTGGCCAAGGACTATAAGTAGTGAAGGGGCTGAAATTTTCAGTCACTTCTCCCATTTTCCTTAGTTTTATTTTCTCTTTCAAGGCTAGGGTTTGCTTCAATGAGAGAGGATTAGGCTTAGAGAGTGATTACTCTAGGTTTAGTGCTCCAATCCAAAAGTGGGAGGATGAGGGTGGTTTCCTAGCCACGAATCTTGTTAAGATTTCAATCTATAATCATTCATGGTGGATTCAAGGCTTGTGTCTCCCGTTTTTCCTTTTTAAGCCATTTTCGGGCTATTTTCTTGGAATTTTCGTTCTTCGGATTTGGGGCCGTTTCTTTCGGGATTTCTTTGAGGGGATCACTCATAGGTACTGTGTGACCAATTTCCCCGTGATCTTTCCCCCTCAAACCCACTGAATCGCCTCAGATTTGAAGTTCCCCTCTCTTCTTTCCTCTCTAGTGTTCTTGACCGATTTCACGAAATTAGTGGGGAAGTCTTGGTCTTTCTGAGAAGATCTTTTGGAAACAGACTCACCACGAAGTAGTGATGCTCTGGTCCAAGTTTCACGAAGATTGGATGTTGTTTAATTGAGTTTGATCTTTTTCTTAGGTTTTTCGCCCGCCAGAAAAAAACAGGAAGTTCCGGTTTTCAAATCCGGAGGTTCCGGTTTTTTGTTTCATCTTTCTCTTTTTGAGGAGATCTTTTGGGTACAGATTCACAATGGCCTAGGAAAGTTGGGGTTGCAATCTTGTGATTTTTGGAGTTCGTTTGATATGGTTTTGGATTTTTTCTTGTAGTTCCTATAGGCTGTTCTGAGTGAAAACCGGAGGTTCCGGTTTTGGGAATGGAGGTTCCGGTTTCAAATCCGGAGGTTCCGGTTTTTGCACTGCAAGTGGTGCATTTTCCTTGGTGCTTTTCCGTGTGTTTTTCCGCTGCGTTTCAGAGACTTCTAGAGTTGTTCCTAGGTCCAATAGCATCTCAAATTGCTATGTGGGTTTGGTAACTCTAGAAGAGAGGGTCATTGGGGTTTGACGAGGATATAGGCCTTATTCTTGAGAAAGAATTTTAAAGGCTCTCATTCACCCCCCCCTCTGGTTGCCGTTTCGGTCCTTCAATTGGTATCAGAGCTTTGGTTAGGATCACTCCACCTTAACCGGCTCTGTGATCCAAGATGGCGACCGCTGAACGCTCTTCCTCGACTGCGCCTCCTTACTTTGATGGGACTGATTATCGATATTGGTCGATTCGCATGAGAGCCCATCTCCATAGTAAAGGAGCATCAGTCTGGGAGATCACTGTGGACACCACTTATACTATTCCAGCTGTTCGTGTTTCTCAAGCGGATAAAGACAAATTTCATGCCAACAGTAAGGCAGTCGATATCCTGCTTTCGAGTTTGAGTCGTGCTGAGTTTGACCGTGTTGATGACCTGGATGTCGCTCACGAAATCTGGACACGCCTCAAGGAGGCTCATGAGGGGAACAGCCAGGTCAAGGCACGTCTGTTTGAGACCTACCGGCGTGAGTATGAGAATTTCTCTCATCTTCCCGGTGAGTCTACCGACTCTCTCTTTCAGCGCTTTCGAGCTATTGTGAACAAGATGAAAGCGAATGTCGCCGTTCTTCCCTATACTGATCATGATAGTGCTTTGAAGCTCTTATATGCGTTGGATCGAGGTGTATGGGGAACGAAGGTTGACGCTATCATTGAGTCCACTGGCTATACAACTCTTACTCTTGATGAGCTCTTCTCTAAGCTGAAGTCTACAGAGGTTGACATACAGCTCAGATCCAAGCATGTGAACCCTACTGATCCTCATAGTATGGCTCTCATGTCAGGAACTGGACAGTCCTCTTCCTTAGCTAACGCTAACTCTTCCACCAAGTCGTTTGTCTTGTCTTCTTTGTTGACTGTTTCAGAGGAGCAGTTGGAAGAGCTGGAGGATGAGGAACTTGCCTTGATCACAAGGCGGTTCATGCGCTTCAACGACAACCGCAAGAACCGGTGAAAGGGCCACAACAACTGCAACGAGTGTGGGAAGCCCGGCCATTTCATCGCCGACTGTTCGAGGAAGGACAAGTCCAAGGACGGGTACGACTACTCCAAGCACAAGTACAAGGAAGAGAACGACTACAGCAAGCACAGGTCGAAGGACAAGAAGAAGAAGAAGCACGTTGACCGCAAGAAGGCCAAGGCACGAGCCTTCATCGCCTCCCTCAGCGACGTTGACTCCGACACTGAGGATCTAGCTGATTCAAGCTCAAGTGAGGACGATCGCAAGGAGAAGAAGAAGGATGCCAAGAACGTCACCGGTCTCTGCTTCTACTCTAAGGAGAAGCGTGGAGGGTACTGCATCATGGCCCTCAACGCCGATGACAAGAAGGACGACATGGACAGCGACTCCGAGTCGGAAACTAAGGTACCTCGAACCCACGAACAACTTCTTCTTGAGAATGATGAACTGAATGATTGCTTGGTCAATCAAGACAAGCTGTTGAAAAGGGCTGCTCGTGAACGATCCGAGCTGAAGGCCAAGCTTGAGAATACTTTGTTGGAACTAGAATTGCTTAGGGCTACTCCTACTGTTTCTGAAGTTCCTGAATGTGATGAATGCTCAGTTCATATGGTTAGTCTAGCTTCTTTGCAATCTAAGTATGCCTCTTTGGTTGAGGAACTAGATTTGGCTAGGGCTGCTTTAGATGAAGTTAAGACTAGACCTATGTTGCTTGGTGTTTGCAAGTCTTGCCTTGCTTTGCAAAGTAAACTTGATGATGCATGTGCTAGGATTTTAGAGCTTGAAAAATCTACTGTTTTAGCTAAGCCTAAAATTCCTGAATGCACTGTATGTCCTGCACAACTTGTTGAATTAAATGATGCTAAGTTTGCTTTGGGTGTTGCTGAGGATGAGAACACCTACTTGCGTGTTATTCTGAGTTGGATCTCAAGTAGGGAACCTCAGTTGGGTATGATGATTCAGCAGTTCAAGAGAGCTGATGGTTTTGGGGTTGGGAGTGTGCCTTATGACAAGAAGTGGAACTGGTTGTATGAGAAACTTGATGAGTGTCGAGGGGTGATACTAAACAAGAAACCAACAGAAACCAGCACCTTTAAGCCACCCATTCCAAGTGAGAAACAAACCAGTCCCATGAGTGAGGAAAATCCCAAGGATGGAGTGTTCACTGAGCCACCAAGACACCCACCTAAGAAAGCTATCTGGGTAGAGAAACCAAACTTCCTTCGGAACAAGCTAGACACTCTTCCAGATATTGCTAGGGAGCGTCCTCCACCAAAACCAAAAGCAAAACCCCAACCAAGAGTGAATCCACAACCCAGAGTGAACCCTCAACCAAGAGTGAATCTCAAACAGAGAGTAAACCCACAGCCGAGAGCAAACCAACAGCCTAACGAGCGTGTGAGGTTCCACTGTGAGTTCTGTCACAGGGATGGTCACCTTGAGGAGTTCTGCTTTCGTAGGAAGAAAGCTTTGAGACGTGAGCGTGAGTGGGGTAACCAGGACATGTACCACCCTTCCCATGGTGTACATGAGCCTAGGCCAGCTCCTTTGCCTCGTGGTGGTAGGCGTGAGTTCACCAGGCGTGATCCAAGGCCTCCTCTGTTTGACTTTGGACAACACGGCCTTGGTTACTCGTCTCGGAGGTTCCATGGACCTCGTTACCCTCCTTTCGGGGAACGTCCTCCTCCGATGAGACGTGAGTTTGTGGATTGTGCTGACCCTACGTTTGAGCAGATGGCTCGACACTGGTACTATACTGGTTATACTAACCCAGTGTCGAGACATTTGCTCATCCTTACTCTTACCTTTCTTACTGAGCAGGTCGGAGGCCTGGAGAACACATGGCTCATCGACTCCGGTTGTTCTCGTCACATGACTGGTGATCATAGATGGTTCTCCAGCCTCACCCCGGTGATGACCAAGGAGTACATCACTTTCGGGGATAACAGCAAAGGTAAGGTATTGTCTATCGGTGCCATCAAGGTAAGCGATAACTTCATGTTGAAACAGGTAGCTCTTGTTGATTCGCTTGGTTTCAATTTGCTCTCTATTTTGCAACTTATTGATGATGGCTTTGAGATGTGCTTCAAGAAAGGAGCCTCTTGGATCTTGGACTCTCGAGGCGATCTTGTGTGTATGATCGTGCCCGAGGGTCAAGTTTTTCGTGTTGACTTCTCTAAGTCTTTCGGTCTCTCTCGTTGCCTTGTTGCTGGTTCCTTTTCTGAGCTCTGGAAGTGGCATAGGAGGTTGGGTCATTTGAGCTTTGACTTGCTCACTCGCTTGAGCGCTCTTGACCTTGTCCGAGGATTGCCCAAGCTCAAGTTTGAGAGAGATCTTGTTTGTTCTCCCTATCGGCATGGCAAAATGGTTGCTGCTTCTCACCCACCTGTAAACCAGGTGATGACTGATCATCCAGGGAGCTGTTACATATGGATACTGTTGGTCCAGCTCGCGTTTGTTCAGTTGGTGGGAAGTGGTATGTCCTTGTTGTGGTCGACGATTTTTCGAGGTATTCTTGGGTTTTCTTCATGGAGTCTAAGGAGGAGGCTTTCCCTTTTGTTCGAGATCTGATCTTGAGGTTGAAAAATGAGCGACCAAATGATGCCATGAGAGCGATTCGCAGTGACAATGGCACAGAATTCAAGAATGCTCATTTTGATACCTTTTGTCGTGATCACAGTCTTGAGCACCAGTTTTCTTCGCCTTATGTTCCTCCTCAGAACGGTGTTGTTGAGCGGAAGAATCGGACCCTTGTTGAGATGGCTAGGACGATGCTCGATGAGCATAGGACTCCTAGGAAATATTGGGCCGAGGCCGTGAACACTGCTTGCTATATTGCTAACCGAATCTTCTTGCGAGCATTCATGAAGAAAACCTCATATGAGCTGATGCATCGTCGAGCCCCCAAGGTGAGTCACCTAAGAGTATTTGGTTGCAGGTGCTTCATCATGAAACAAGGTAATTTGGATAAATTTGAGTCTCGATCATCTGATGGTATCCTTCTTGGTTATGCCTCTCATAGTCGTGCTTATCATGTACTTAACCTTGAAACTAACCGGATCATTGAGACATGTGAAATTACCTTCGATGAAACTATGCCTTGCACAACCCCTGTCTTTGAGCTTGCAGGTGACCATGAAATGGGGCAGAGCATCTTTGAGGAAGAGGTTGAACTTGCAGATGGTGGTGATGAAGATGAGGATGTGATCAATCATCTTCCAGCTGTTGCACCTGTACCTTCTACTTCGACTACTTCACTTGATGGTCCAGACCCTACTTCCACTACACCAGGCCATCAAGATGTACCACTACATGATCAAGATGAAGAAGATCAGGTTGACACAGCTGCTGTTGAGGGAGAGGCTACTTCAGAGCGTGAAGCTCCACGGCACATTCAGCGTCGCCATCCACCTCAGCAAATGATTGGTAACTTGCATGATCGCACCACCAGGTACAAGTCTAAGCATATTTCACATTTTGCACATTCTGCTTTTGTTGCCTCTTTTGAACCCCGAGATGTTGGACACGCTCTGTCTGATCCAAACTGGGTCAATGCCATGCATGAGGAGTTAGAGAACTTTGAGCGAAACCGGGTTTGGGTGTTAGTTGAACCTCCACCAAATTGCCATCCTATAGGAACCAAATGGGTTTTCAAAAACAAACAAGGTGAGGATGGGTTGGTTGTGAGAAACAAAGCAAGGTTGGTTGCCCAGGGTTTCAGCCAGAAAGAAGGGATAGATTATGAGGAAACCTTTGCTCCAGTTGCCCATTTGGAAGCGATTAGAATTCTTCTAGCCTTTTCCGTGGCTAAAGGTTTTAAGCTCTTCCAAATGGATGTTAAGAGTGCCTTCCTAAATGGGTTCATTGAGGAAGAGGTGTATGTGAGGCAACCCCCGGGTTTTGAGAATCCTAAACATCCTGACCGTGTCTTCAAACTCCAAAAAGCTCTTTATGGGCTAAAACAAGCACCTAGAGCCTGGTATGCTAGGTTGAAAACATTCTTGCTTCAAAATGGGTTTGAGATGGGCTCAGTTGATAAAACTCTTTTTCTCCTCAGGCAAGGCAATGACACTTTGATCGTTCAGATTTATGTGGATGATATCATCTTTGGTGGTTCTTCTCATGCTCTTGTTGCCAAGTTTGCAGATACTATGAGCAGGGAATTCGAGATGTCCATGATGGGTGAGCTGACCTTCTTCCTCGGGCTGCAAATCAAGCAAAGCAGAGAAGGCACCCATGTGCACCAAAGCAAGTACACGAAGGACGTGTTGAGGAAGTTTGACATGGCTGATGCCAAGCCTATGTCAACCCCCATGGCGACAACGACGGCTCTGGATGCGGATGAAGATGGAGAACCGGTGGACCAGAAGGAGTACCGGAGCATGATCGGCTCCCTCTTGTACCTGACGGCTACGAGGCCGGACATACACTTCGCCGTGTGTCTGTGTGCTCGTTTTCAAGCTTCACCAAGAACCTCTCATCGCCAAGCGGTGAAGAGAATCATGAGGTACTTACACTTCACTCCTGACTTTGGTTTGTGGTACTCTGCCTCCTCGACACTCACACTCCACGGATACTCCGATGCGGGTTTTGCTGGGTGTCGGCTGGACCGCAAGTCCACATCTGGAACTTGTAAGTTTCTCGGTTCTTCTTTGGTCTCTTGGTCTTCACGCAAGCAATCCAGTGTAGCCCAATCTACCACCGAAGCCGAGTATGTTGCCGCTGCTAGCTGCTGCTCCCAACTGCTTTGGATGCTTTCTACTTTAAGAGATTTTGGTCTATCCTACTCGAGAGTTCCTCTCTTGTGCGACAGCGCAAGTGCCATAAGTGTAGCCAAAAACCCAGTGCTCCATTCCCGAACCAAACATATAGATGTGCGCTATCACTTCCTGAGAGACCACTACGAGAAAGGAGACATAGATCTTTGCTACATTGACACCCAGAACCAGCTTGCAGACATATTCACGAAACCTCTAGATCAAGCCACTTTTGCTCGCCTGCGTGGGGAGTTAGGAGTGTGTTTTTCTTTCTGAGTTGGTTTCTGGGGGGAGGGTCTTTCACTTGTATCATATTGTATCATGCATTTGCATAGCATGTTTCATAACGCATTTGTATCATATCCTGCATTAGATGAGCTTCTCTTATATATCCTGAGTATTTGCTTATGCTCTTAAGAACTAGTGCATAGGATTGTGGTGATTTTGCAATGTACTGCTTATGCTCTTGATGATATTGTCATAAGAAATCTTGTGAGCTAAGCTTGTTTATAAAAAATGAATCTTGAATGCTTATCACCCATGAGTAGTCTTTTGTCATGCGCTGCTCTTGCTTGAGATGCTAGGTTGTGCTAGCTTGTACTCGGGTGATTTATTCTTTGCATATGGCTTATCATTGTGCTTGCTTTGCATCACCTAGGGGGAGCATGTTTTCTGTGCTTCACTTGTGTCAAGGGACACCACATAAACCTTGGTTTTGTATGTGCGTAATGAAAAATGCTAGTAAAATGAAAATATGCAAGATAGCAAATAGTATGCATGAAAATGCAGTTAATCTATGTTGCTCACTTAAAATCATCACCAGGTTGCTCTACTGTTACATGTGCTTGCCATAGAAGTAGGCTCATGGTCTTAGTGAGTTTGAAAATGAGTAGGAATGTCTTACAAGTGTTAGCACTGATCTTATGTTGAGAATGTGTCATCCTTATATGAGCTTTTGTGATCTAGTTTGACCTTGCTCGAGTTATCATGGCTAGACTTTTGCTCATGTGGTGATATCCTTTATAAAATGTTAAAATCTAAAATTCTGCCTAAGCCTCCTGATTCCATCATAATATCCTCATGTCGGCTATTTGTGCTTGCTTATGATCTGCTTCTCTGTGCTCTAGTTCATTTATAGCATTTGTAAATGCTTTGTGATATATCTGAGAAGCTTGATAGTTCTTGCACTTCATAGCATTCATTGTATTCTCTCATGTCATCCTTGATGTTTGCATTGCCAACAAGGGGGAGAGGTTTATGCTGCATTTGCTCAGGGAGAATTTATGAGATTGCATTCATTTTGTGAGATAGGATGCATTTAGCCAGGGGGAGTTCATTGCTTTTATGCATATGTTCAGGGGGAGTTTGCTCAGTTTGCTCTTTTGCCGGTCGCGTTGAGCTTTTTACCTCTTCTTGAGGAGCCGGCGGTTGTTTGAGCTTTCGCTTGTCACATGATCGGTGTTGAGCCCTTTCTGCCTCTTCTTGAGGGATCATGTGTTCTTGTCTCAGTTGTGTCGAGCCGTTGCCCTTGTCTTAGGGGACTGAGACCTCTCATCTCAAGTGATCTATTCTTTGCCTTTGATTGGTTTTTGATCACTTGGATTAGTTCTTTCTTTCTTTTCTTTTTCTGTTCTCGTTCTAATTCTTTTTCAAGTCATTTGTGTTGGGTGTTGTCAATGCACTCATCAAGGGGGAGATTGAGGACCAATGGTGGTCATCCCTAGATGATGAGTGATTGACAACCGTTGAGTGGATTGATGTGTCTCTTGGCTCGTGATGTGCAGGTGCTGGATGCGACATGGCGGCCGACGGCGCGCGGTGAAGGTCAGGCGCGAAAGGTTCATGCCGATGGACCGAGGCGGTGAAGGGTGAACGAGTAGGCTTGGACCGAGGGACCCGAAGAGACCGGGCGGAGTCACGTGCGATCCGCATGGTGCATGGAAGAGCAAGAGTACACGGCGTGATGAAGACGGCGTCAGTCGAGTCAAGCGGGACGGAGGCGTCAAAGGCTTGGCGGAGGCTGGACACGCGTCGACATCGAGGAGGTCGCGTGGCGGCCAAGCGGAGATGGACGGTTTAGGTGGTTTGGGCCTCAAAACCACCAGGCAGGCAGGTTTGCCGGTTTGGGCCTCAAAACCGGGGGCGCCTCCGGTGCGGCCGGATGGCGGATTGGAGGGCACGTGGCGCCATTGCGAAGCTTGCGTCGAGACGAAGCGAAGTCGTGAAGGTCCCGTGTCCGTCCGATGAGTCTGCGAAGAATTGGACAAATTTGCCCCTGTGGGGTATGTATCACTTAGGGGTAGTTTGGTCTTTTGGCCAAAGACTATAAGTAGTGAAGGGGCTGAAATTTTCAGTCACTTCTCCCATTTTCATTAGTTTTATTTTCTCTTTCAAGGCTAGGGTTTGCTTCAATCAGAGAGGATTAGGCTTAGAGAGTGATTACTCTAGGTTTAGTGCTCCAATCCAAAAGTGGGAGGATGAGGGTGGTTTCCTAGCCACGAATCTTGTTAAGATTTCAATCTATAATCATGCATGGTGGATTCAAGGCTTGTGTCTCCTGTTTTTCCTTTTTAAGCCATTTTCGGGCTATTTTCTTGAAATTTTCGTTCTTTGGATTTGGGGCAGTTTCTTTCGGGATTTCTTTGAGGGGATCACTCATAGGTACTGTGTGACCAATTTCCCCATGATCTTTTCCCTTCAAACCCACTGAATCGCCTCAGATTTGAAGTTCCCCTCTCTTCTTTCCTCTCTAGTGTTCTTGACCGATTTCACGAAATTAGTGGGGAAGTCTTGGTCTTTCTGAGAAGATCTTTTGGAAATAGACTCACCACGAAGTAGTGATGCTCTGGTCCAAGTTTCACGAAGATTGGATGCCGTTTGATTGAGTTTGATCTTTTCTTAGGTTTTTCGCCCGCCCAGAAAAAAACAGGAAGTTCCGGTTTTCAAATCCGGAGGTTCCGGTTTTTTGTTTCATCTTTCTCTTTTTGAGGAGATCTCTTGGGTACAGATTCACAATGGCCTAGGAAAGTTGGGGTTGCAATCTTGTGATTTTTGGAGTTCGTTTGGTATGATTTTGGATTTTTTCTTGTAGTTCCTATGAGTGAAAACCGGAGGTTCCGGTTTTGGAAACAGGAGGTTCCGGTTTTGGGAATCCGGAGGTTCCGGTTTCAAATCCGGAGGTTCCGGTTTTTGCACTGCAAGTGGTGCATTTTCCTTGGTGCTTTTTCGTGTGTTTTTCCGCTGCGTTTCAGAGACTCCTAGAGTTGTTCCTAGGTCCAATAGCATCTTGTCGGGGGTAGACCCCCAGGGGTACCCAGCAGGCGGATTGGCCCAACCATCAAAGGGCGGCCCAATCCGAGTACATCTGGATCGGTTTGTCGGACTGGCTGGCCCACCAGTCGGGGGCCCACCAGTCGGGCGAACCGAATGGGCGCGACGACGCGCGCAGCAAGGAAAGCACACGGCGTATCCCGCAAGAAGATCGGAGATCAAGATAAACTAGCCGGAATTATAGGGAAAGATATCTGTAATCGTTATAGGATCAAATCCTTGTAATTCGGGTAGGTTACGATCTCTGGCCGACTTGTAACTCAAGGCAGCCGGACTATATAAGGCGCCTTGAGACCCCCCTCCAGAGCACGAACATCTACGCTACAACCTCTACAACCCTAGGACAGAACCCAACTACGGAGATC
>CM014277.1:6977447-7008656 GCA_004135705.1 Alloteropsis semialata | reverse complement strand
GGCAGTTCGCACTCGTCGTACTCTAAATTCATCCTCTAAAAGGAATATTTCTGCCTGGTTATCGAGATTCTTTCTTCTATATTAATTTCTCCCGCACCCGTCATACTCTAAATCTCATCCTCTATACCAACTACCCACATGTGGGTCCCACACGTCAGACTCACCCCCACCTTATCCACCCGCCCCCTCCTCTCTCTCCTCCCCATCCTCTCCGTCCGCCCTCCCCCCCTCTCTCTCTCCCTCCCTCCCCATCCCCTCCTCCCGGCGCCCTTCCTCCCCGGGACGGCGGCGGCCAGGCCGACGTGCCCTTCCCCTGCTCCCCTGGCTGCCCGGCTCCCCTGCTCCCTCTCCCTGCTCCCTTGGCTGTCCGCGGCGGAGAGGATGCGGAGGGCGCTCGGTGCGGGGGCGGAGGCGCCGGAGCAGGGCCCTCTCCCTCTCCTCTCGCTGGCGGATCCGGGGGAGGAGCGGAGGGCGGAGGGCGGCGGCGGGCAAGGGCCGGGCGGCGCACATCTAGCAGTGGGGAATCGAGCGGCCGGCGCCATGGAGGACGGCGCGCAGGTCGGTGGAGGCGCACGGGCAGCACGCGGCGGCTCTTCTCCCTCCTCGGCGTCGGCGCCCGTCCATCCCGTCCATCCCCACCTTCCTCCTCCGCCTGCTGCTCTGCTCCGGCCATGGAGCTCGGGCCGGCGGTGCTGCGCGCGTTTGGCCTCGCCGCCGGTCCCCTTCCTCCTCCCTCCCCATCCCCTTCTCTCCCCCCGCTCGGTTCTCTCTCCTCTTCCGACGAGCGGCGCGAGAGGAACGGTCCGCGCGGGGGCCCCACGCCACGTAGGCGTAGCGGACGTCCGCGAGCTGCGCTTGGTTTCGCGGAAGCTGGCTCGTCCGCAACCCTTCCCGGATGGCGTCCAGTACCCGCTGCAGGCGATTTTCCGCCAAAGATGGTACTGCAGCATGCGTCCCGTACCGGGTACCGGACCCAGTGCGGACAGCCTTAGGTGTCTTGAAACACCATAGGTTAACTTATAGCAGAACCATAACAGCGCTATACCCCCATTATTAGGAATGGTAGCTCTCCATGTTTAAGACATACAACAGTTTATGCTCGCTTGTTTTCTTTTTTTTTTCTTGCAAGGTTCTCAACATATTTGCTCTTTCATTAGTGATCAACTAGTGCTCCATTTAACTATATGCGATTCTTCTAGCAATACCGGAGTTAATTCATGTTTGGTTTCTCATATATTCTTTTTTTCTTCACGGCAAACTTGTCATAAAAATCGGTGCAAGGTTATTTTGGGAAACATGTACAGTGTGTGTTCAGTTCTTTGTTGCAAACTTGTCACAAAAATTGGCCCATTATCGATAGAGCTGGAGCCGAGTACGCATTGGCGCATTGCACGACCCTGAACACCGAGAAGACGTACCAATTGTAACCAACGGCAGCTATTTTTATTTAAAGGGTTTTGTAGACAATACGTTTTTTTATTAAGTTTTTTTCAATTAATTACTAAAGAAATTCTATGAACACGCAGACACAAAAAGGCAACTCCTCAGATCCGTTACTTCCCCATCAGGACTAGAATTAAGGTTTTAAGCTGATAATGTCGTCTGTAGCCTTGATGAATGGATTTCTCTGGTGTTGCATGCCAAGCCTACTTGAGCGGTGGCAGGTGCTGATTTGTTGTGAGACTGAAGTACTGCTGGCTAGCTGGTGGCTGGTGGCTGGTGCTGATTTGTTGTGAGACTGAAATACTGCTGGCTGGTGGCTGATAAGCCAAACGAACAGGCTGTCGGTTCCGCCGCGCGCCGCCGCTCGCAGCATTGTTGCTGCACCTGCACGGCTGCACCAGCAGCGGCGGTTGTCGTTGATCACGTGATCTTCGCTGGCACTTCCACCATCGCTTCACTGTCATCCTCGTCTTCGTCGGTGCCACCACGGCTGTCCCATAAGCGCGACAGCTGAAGCACGCCGCTGTGTCGGGAGACAATCAGACAACGACCCCGAGGTCGAACTCCACGTCTCTACCGTGGAACCGCGACGCGGCGAAGAACCTGCCGCCCTCGACGTGAACAATGACGTCCCGCACCTGCGACACCGGCTCGCCTCCCGCGTCGCGCAGCATAGCGTAGGAGCGGACGAGCGGTACGGTGGTATCTGACCAGTGACCACCACGGTGAAGCAGCCGTCGTCCGGGCCGCGGCGGCGGGAAGGGAATTTTCTGGACCAAGCTGTCCCTGACCTCCTCCTGGGGAACAAGTTCCCCCGAGCGCCGCCACAAGTGCCACAGGACGCGGCGGCCGCCGTCCTCGAGAGCGCCGACCACGACCAACGGGTGCCTGGTGAGCGGCGGCAGGGGTACGGCGCCGGCGCGGCCGGCCGCGGGGTTGAGGGCCGTGACGCCGAAGTCGGCGCCAACTAGCGCGAGCCACCCGTGCACGGCGCTGACGCAGCGCGCCCCCGGGATGGCGGCATGGCTGCGTCCGACGGGGGGGCATGTCGGGATCAGCTTGGTGCCGGCGGGGAGCAACAGGACGGAGATCACGCCGCCGCTGCGTCGACGGTCACGCTCGTCGTCTCGTCGAGGGCGTTGGTGCCGGCACCGCCGTTGGGCTGATCCGCGGCTGCGTCTCGATCGGCGTGCAGCGTGGCGCCCACGCGGAGCAGACGGCGCGCATTCGCGGGCCGCACTCGGCGGGGAGGCCGTCGAGGATGCTGTCGACGATGTCGCTTGGCAGTGGCAGGTCGCCCAGGCCGCGGCTCGCCATTGTTGCTGCTGCCGTCGACCTTGAGCGCCTGGCAGGCTGATACGACTACACGACCTCTAGTCTAGCGCCGCATGTACGTACTACTACCTCAACATATATACCGTATAGGATTTGCCAGGCCGTGTCGTGTACGTCGTGCCTCCTCTCCGTAGGTTACCGAGGCGTATATATGTTGCATGGAGTCCCTGAACATCACGCCGGCCATGGCGTCTGACCCGGTCGCATATCACCGGGCGCAACCGCTGGGGCGGAGGCGACGTCGTCGCCGGCTCGCGGCTGCCGGAGAATCCACCGCGCGCAGCAGACGGCGCGGATCTATCCACGGTTAAAAAAAAAGAACGCGGTCGCCTGCCATGGGATATTGACATGAGACTATGAGAGACTGGGCTAGCTAGAGCAGATGCTGGGGCGCATCGATTTTTTTTATTTTTAAATTTTTTTTACAAATTTTCAAAAATGATATCCGAATGACCGAATTTGCAAATCTGTCATCCAAACCGCCGTATTAAACGGCGGATAGAAGAAACCGCCGAATGAAACGGCGGTACGATGGTACAGTACCCTAACCGCGAAACGGCGGTAAGGATGCTACGGTAACCCGTGGGTACTGTAGCGAAGTACCGTAGCATCTTACCGCCGTTTCATTTGGCGGTTACTTCCTCCCGCGTCAAAAAAAATCATAACTTTTTCGTATGAAGTTGAATGGAGCTAAAATTTATACGAAAATTGTAGATCTCGACGAGATCAACAACTTTATAGTTCAAGCTTTTTTTATTTGAAATCATCTTCATATTCAAATAATCCACGCAATGCTCATATCTAAAATTTGAATTTTAGATCTGAACATAGTCTCAATTATTTGAGCACCAAAATAATTCGCAATGAAAAAGTTTGAATAACAAAGTTGTAGATCTCATCAAGCTCTACAATTTTCATATGAAGCTTATCTCCAACCGAATTCATATGAAAAAGTTATAATTTTTTGAAAATGTGCTGTCCAGAGAAGAAAAATTAGATTTGAATTTTAGATCTGAACATTTCTCGATTATTTGAGCACAAAAATAATTCGCAATTAAAAAGTTTGAACAACAAAGTTGTAGATCTCATCAAGCTCTACAATTTTCATATGAAACTTATCTCCAACCGAATTCATATGAAAAAATTATAATTTTTTGAAAATGTGCTGTCCAGAGAAGGAAAATTAGATTTGAATTTTAGATCTGAATATTTCTCGATTATTTGAGCACCAAAATAATTCGCAATAAAAAGTTTGAATAACAAAGTTGTAGATCTCATCAACCTCTATAATTTTCATATGAAGCTTATCTCCAACCGAATTCATATGAAAAAGGTATAATTTTTTGAAATGTGCTGTCTAGAGAAGGAAAATTCTTTTGGTTCATTAGATCTGAGTATTGCGTGGATTATTTGAATATGAAGATGATTTCAAACGAAAACAGTTTGAACTATAAAGTTGTAGATCTCATCGAGGTCTACAATTTTTGTATAAATTTTAGATCCATTCAAGTTCATATGAAAAAGTTATGATTTTTTTGACGCGGGAGGAAGGAACCGCCGAATGAAACAGCGGTAAGGATGCTACAGTACCTGCGGGGTTCCTTCTATCCGCCGTTTGATACGGCGGTTTGGATGACAGATTTGCAAATTCGGTTATCCGGATATCGTTTTTGAAAAATCGTAAAAAAAATTTAAAAATAAAAAAAATTCATCATGATGAGTGATGGTTCGGGGGTTCGGGCCTGCCAGCCAGTAGTTCGCAGATGTGGTAGTTTGAGGCCCAGTTCTCATTTACACATTGTAGTTTGGATAATTTTTCATTTTTTATTTTCTACTTTCTTGTTTTGCTAAAACTAATTGTCCAAAAATTGTGTTTTTGCAAATCTACACATTTAAAAAGCTATAGCCTTGCCGATAAGGCCATTCTTGGTGGAGTTTCATGTAAAGTGTTATAGCCAATAAATTCAATAGCACATCAATATTTTAAACGACAGGAAAGCTGGAAGTGGCGCTTAGAGTGGCCGCGATGGGAGGAAAGCAGCACACGAGGGGACCATGGCGCCGCCGCCGCCGGCGGAATTTTTTTTATTTTTTAATCCTTTTTAAACTGAAATTTTAAAAAAAACCCCACCCGAACTGTATTTCCAACAAATAACCCTTTTGGTCGCGCCACACGCCGTGGCGCGACTTAAGAGACAGTCGCGCCAGAGCATGTGGCGCGACTGGCCTGCCACGTCGGCCGGCCCGGCCGCGGGCGGCCAGCGCGGCGGCTGACATGGCAGGGCCAGTCGCGCCACATGCCTTGGCGCGACTTGGTCGCGCCAAATGTCGTGGCGCGACTCGCCTGTATACAGCCAGCAGCCCGAGCCCTTTCTTCTCCCTCCTCCCTTTCTTTCTCCTCGCACCCGAGCTCGGCTCTCCTCGCACCCGAGCCCCCTCCGAACTCCCCCCTCTAAATCCCCAGTTTATTCCACGGATTGGAAGGGGAAACGGTTGTAAAACATTCCGGGAAGGTAACTCGTCCACTTTATCCGTGTAGATTTGTGCCATTTGCTTATTTGTCTTTACATTTGAAACCCTAGGATAACCTAGGGTTTAGGTTGGATTAGGTAATTTAGTACGAAAGGGGTAAGATTAGTTGAGCGTTATCGGGTAATTGATTAATGGTAACGCTTTTGTATCGTGTAGATTGTGTTTCATGAAACGATTTCGATGAGATTTTAGTGGGTAGATATTGTTGTTAATTTTTTCAAGAAATGAGAATTATGATCTAATGTAGATCATTTGTAGAATGGTCTTTTTACATGGGGTTGTGGTAAGTAGTGTATTGACATTTGGTTATAGTTGGTCTTTTAGTAGTTTTTGTATAAGTCATGAATGGTAATAGAAATGTGCCCATTAAATGTGTGTAGATGGATCGCTTAGTTCGTTATTTCTCCGGCGGTTCCGTTAATGAGAATGGAGAGTTTGAGAGGATGAAGCATGAAGTCACAAGATTTGATAGCCCTCCTTCATTTGATGAAGTTTTTGTTCGAGCTAAGTCAATTTTCCAAGTTGATCCAGAACAGAGTGAAATAATCCTACACGGTAGATTTGATGCCGGTGACAAAAGGGCTCATTATGTGCTTATGAGAATTTCATGTGATGAGGATTGGGTTTTTTACAAGGAGTTGGTGAAAGGGTCCCAAGTTAGTTGTGCTGAATTGGTAGTTGAAGTTCGTGAGAGGGTGTGTGTAGAAAGTAATTATAAGGTTGGTGAGAATGAGGACGAAGAATATGATGCTGACATGGTAAATGAGCCAGATTCAGATGATGATTGTCTAGTGAACAATCACTTCGACGAGGGGAGTTTTGATGTTGAGGAGGAAGATGACGATGATATCTCTGTGGGATCAGAAGAAGAAGAAGAAGAAGAAATGAGAGAAGCGTTAACACAAGAAAAAGTGTTTGAGCCAACACCAATGAATGAAGCCCCTTTTGATGAGCCAACACAAGTTAATGAAGCACCTTTTGTTGAGCCAACGCATGGTGTACAAACACCAGTTGAACCGAGCTATGTGGTGCATCGACGCTCGTTTGTTCAACCATCTCCTATGGTTGAACCGTCATCTAGTATGGCTACAATTTTCGGTGCAAGATTGGCTCCTTTCACTATGGAGGAGTTGAGACAACTTAGAGCAGTTCATGTGGGTGTTTCAGAGGTTCCTCTCTTCCATGCACCCCCTAAGAAGGCATATTGTGATTCCGGCTTGCGTCTTAATTCTCTAGAGCCTGACAGTCGTCAAGAATTGATACAGAGAGGGATGACATTTGACAGCATGGAAGAGTTGAAATTCTTTTTGAGGGACTACTCGGTGCGCCACCATCGACCATACGGATGTGGTTGGAAGGTATGGGCCCGTCCAATGACTGATGAAAGGCAGAAGTGGAGGATAACTAAAGTGCACGAGCACTCTCAGTGTACGGCACGATATATCGGAGGCCGGATTGCTTCATTGGTGTATGCTGACCCTGACGTTTCGGTGTCAGCGCTCGTTGAAGCAATTGTCGGGTTCACTAATTATCGGGTGAAGTATGGCAAGGCATGGAGGGCTAAACAACACGCCATGGCCATGCTGTGGGGTGATTGGATTGACGCCTATAGTAGAGTTCCGCGGATTCTACATGCTATTGCTCATTACAATCCGGGGACGAAGTGGTGCACAAGGACCACGGGTGCAGTGGAGTTGCACAATGGGGTAACGAAGGAAGTAATGCAGCGTGTTTATTGGTGCTTTCCACAATGTGCAGAGGCATTCAAACATTGCAAGCCGGTGATTAGTGTTGATGGCACTTTTTTGACCGGGAAGTATAGGGGGACTTTGTTGATTGCGACGGGAGTGGACGGGGAGGATCGGTTGTTACCGCTCGCATTTTCTTTGGTGGAGAGCGAGAACAATGAAAGTTGGTCTTGGTTCCTTCATTTGGTGCGTAGGGATGTGGTGGGAGCAGACCGAAAGATTTGTATAATTTCTGATAGGCACCAAGGCATTCTAAACGCTGTAGAAGAGCACATTGATGGTTACCAACCGATCGTGCACTGTTGGTGCATGCGTCACTTTGCTGCAAATATATGGCATAGGCACAAAAACAAGAATGTAATAAAACAATTGAAGTTGGTATGTGCATCGAAGGCAGAGAGAACTTTTGGCATACGGATTGCGAAACTTAAGAAAATGATGAATCAAGAAGCGACAGAGTGGCTTGACAGTCAAATGGAAAACATGCATAAGTGGTGCAATGCCTTTGACGAAGGTGGTTGGAGGTTTGGTGTCTGCAACACTAATATCTCTGAAGTCCTAAACAAGGTATTTAAAGGAATTCGCGGCATGCCTGTGTCGGCAATTGTTGAGTACACCTTCTACAAGGTCAATTCATACTTTGTTAAAAGGTGGCAGAAAGCGAAAAATCAAATTGATGCGAGGCCAAACCAGAATTTGTGGGGCAAAGGTGCGGCAAAACTGCTAAGCACGGAAGAGGACAAGGCGAATACCATGGCAGCAGAGTTGTTTGACCCTAACTCTTATGTGTACTCCGTTAGGACCGCAAATGCTCTAACGGTGGGGGGTGAGAGTACAGGTGGTCGTATATACAAGGTTGACCTCACACATGTGACTTGTACTTGTTGCGTGCCGCAGTTGTTGCATGTGCCTTGCTCCCATATGATTGCTTCGTGCCGTGTTAGAGGGGTGGATCATCGGGCCGCTTTATATACCTCTCAGTTTTACCTAAAGGCTACCGTGTTAAAGACCTGGACACCCCGGTTTGAGCCTTTACTTGACCCTTCTGCTTGGCCATTGTACAACGGTCCTGAGTATATACCGGATAGTACCACAAAGAAGGACAAGGTTGGGAGAAGGAAGAAAAAGCGTCTCCGTAACGAGATGGATGCATCTAATGGTTATGGAGATGATATGTACGGTTACGGGGACTTCAACCAAGACAAGTGCACAATACTTTGTGGTATATGCCACAAACCAGGACACCGCATGGAACGGCACAAAGAGGGCCCAAAAAATTTGCATCCTACCAAAAGAAATAGACCTCCTAACCAAAGAAGACAACAAACCAGGACTATTAGTAGTGGAATGGAGCAGTGAATGACTTAGGATTAGAAATAGAAGTATGTTTGCAGCAATGTAAGTTTGTGAGACAGTGTTACATTGCTTGTGCGTTTATTTTGAATGGTTTAAGTTTTTTTTTATATAAAGTCATGGGTTGACACATTCTACAGGAAATCAATGGATGCCCTGTGGCGTGAGAGAAAGTGGAAGGAACGTGGACAGAAGAGTTATCCCGACGTGTCTTGCAAGGATGCGCCTGTTCTTCCCGCTCTCCCGCAACCTCTGTGTGATTGTGGGAAGCCTGCGAAGATCACTCAATCGATGCATCCAGATACTGCGGCTCGAGCGTACTACACGTGTCCTGATTACCGTGTAAGATAATGCAATCATAGACTGTCTTACTTGATTGCCCAAACTCTCATATATTATGAAGATTTGCTAATTTGGTTGTGTTGATGCAGGACTGGGAGCAATGCAACTTTTTTCAGTGGATAGATGGCCCTGAGATGGTGGATGAACGCATTCTTCTCTTCAGACCCAATTCCGCGAAGAATTATGAGACTTTCCAGCGGTGGCTACCTCCTCCTCCTAACCCAGCACCCATGACAGCTGAGGAGAAGAAAGAAGCCATTGCCAGACGTATGTCAAATCCACCATTATGCAATTGCGGTGATCCAGCTGAGATTAGTAGGCAGATGCCCAACTGTCCTTGGCCTCGCACCTTCGGGTGTCCCAACCGTACAGCCATAAGTGTAATCTACTTTCTATCCATCTGCATTGCTTAATTTGTTGTCGTTGCTAATTTCATGTTTTACACAAAAGCAGAATAGGTATCCGGTTTGTTCATTTTCGGAATATGACTACGGTCCCAAATGTTATTGGCCTGAGCAGGAAGGGATTAGAAGGAAAAAGGGGGAAAAGCGGAACATTGACCCTGCCCCAGATAGAAAGTGTGCTTGTGGTGTAGTAGCTAATCATGGTTTACTGCCCTCGGAGCTTGGAATAGGATACTATTGCGGGCATATGGTTGGCGATGATTTGGTGAGTTCATTAGCGTGAGTTCAAATCAATATCCGCTTATATAAGGTTCATATGTTTATGTTGAATATGGAAATGTATGTTTTGTTGATTGCAGAGTACTCGAAAGTGTGACTATGAGGCCCATTATTTTGAGCGGCAAGTACAGGATGAGATTGCAAGGAGAAAGAAACCGGGACTCCATCCAGAGGTGCTGAGGACCTTTCTCAAGTTCCATAAGGAAAAGCAAAGGAAGGATGCGCGACAGATGGGTTTGTGGCCTCGACCAAATGGAAAGAAGAAGGACAAGCCTGTGTGGCTGAACAATTCTAGGAGGCGGTCAGATGCTGATATTCTTGAAAGCCTGACGCCGCCGACTAGAGAGGCAGAGAAAATGAAGAGGCAGAGGGCAAAAGAGGCACAGCTGGAGGCTATGAGGGCTCTAGTGTCAGATTTGCCCAACCCAAAGGCAAGGCAAGGTAAAGGAGAATCCAAGGGCAAAGGAGAGGTCGTCATTTGCTCGGATGATGAGGACGAGGAGGATTGGGGCGACGACGAGGTGTTCCCTGGATGTGAGTCGGATTAGGCCTGATGCTAGAACTGTATGAATTCCCATGTCTTTGTCATGTACTATGTTTATGTCCTTTTTCCTTTTGTTGGACTCTGTATGTGTTGTTTCAAACTTGGCAGACTTTGAACTTTGTCTGTGTCATGTTTAAACCAATCTTGTGTTCTCTTCTATGTTACTTGATTTTCGTGGGTAAAAGTATTACATGAAGTGGCTAAAAAGGATGAAGGATTCATTTATATAGAGTTCTAGGGCGTGTGAGTAGATGATTGTTGAAATGGTGCATTGCTTCATGCACTAATGCAGGTTAGAAAGTGGTTCGGCATGCACTAGATGCGGGAGTCGCGCCTCGATCCATGGCGTGACTTATGGTGTACTCGCGCCTCGATCCATGTTGATTTAGGTCCTATTGAACCTTTGGACGTGAGACAAGACTTTGTTTAGCAAAATTCAAAGCAAAATCGACTTAGAAAATGCAAATCCGCAATGACAGCAAGTTGCGGTGGTCTCTGGTTTGGTCACCGCAATTGTCTGTGCCCTATGTGTTAGACTGATAGAATGTTGCGGTGGTTACTCTCTGCCATCACCGCAACAGTCGGTGGCCTAGGGACTTAACCAAATATGCTAGTGGAATGACAGACTGTTGCGGTGGGCACTCAACTTTACATCACCGCAACATTCTATGGTTGTTTTGTCTGCTTGCAATGACCGTGTGTCCGGATGTTGCGGTCGAACCCAATGCCATGACCGCAACAGTCGGTGGTAGTCGCGCCTCGCTTCCTGGCGCGACTGATGCGGTAGTCGCGCCTCGCTTCCTGGCGCGACTGATGCGGTAGTCGCGCCAACAAGGTGGCCGACTCAGGACCCAGGGAGGCCATTTAGGGCCGAATGAGTCGCGCCACCAAGCATGGCGCGACTTATGCTTTAGTCGCGCCTCGCTTCCTGGCGCGACTGATGCGGTAGTCGCGCCAACAAGGTGGCCGACTCAGGACCCAGGGAGGCCATTTAGGGCCGAATGAGTCGCGCCACCAAGCATGGCGCGACTTATGCTTTAGTCGCGCCTCGCTTCCTGGCGCGACTGATGCGGTAGTCGCGCCAGCAAGGTGGCCGACTCAGGACCCAGGGAGGCCATTTATGGCCGAATGAGTCGCGCCACCAAGCATGGCGCGACTTATGCTTTAGTCGCGCCTCGGTCCATGGCGCGACTGATGCGCCCATGTACTGACAGGATGGGCCGGAGTTGGTAACGGCGTTAGTGCGCTCCGCCGCTGCTCTTCCGCAATTGCTCCCCCCGATCCCCCTCCGCCGCCGCCTCCGGGGCCGCCCGCTGTCCGGAGCAAGTGGCAGCCGCGGGCGCCCGCTGTCCGGAGCCGCCGGGGGCCGCCCAGCAGCCTCTCACCGGCCCGCCCGCTGTCCGGACCCGCCGGGGGCCGCCCAGCCTCTCACCGCCCGGCGCCCGCGTCCATGTCTTTCGCGGCCATCGAGCTCCTCGCCGTGGGGGCCGACGCGTCGGCACGCGGCCGCTGGCCACGCCCCCGCGCTGCGCCAGATTGGGGGGCGCCGCTGCTCTGAACCAGCAACGCCGCCGCCCAACGCCGAGCACTCAAAGCCAAGGCGTGCCCTTGGTGCGGGCCCGCGATAGGGACCCTTCAAGCACGGGCGGTCGGCCGCGCTTGAGGCAGACGATTCTCTGCCTCGAGAACGCATCGAAGGAAGGGACATCGAAGGAAGGGAAAGTTGCTACAGCATCGAGAGGTCAGTCGCCGTCGCATCTGCCGCCCACTACTTTTCTGGCGTGTCTCCCCGATTCGAATGACGCCGCGGACACCATAAAGCCCGAGCCCTCCGGTGCTGCCATGCCAACCAAAGGCAAGCGCAAGAGAGGTCAGCAGGACATCGCCTCCCCCTCGACTCGTCCGCGGCTCCCATCAACTTCTCCCCTAGGCAAGAAGCTGGCCGGCGCCCTGGACTCCAGTCAAGACTCCTGCGACTCGCTCGATTCGGACGCGTCGTCCGCTCCTTCTTCAGAAGCTGAGGTGGACCTGGTTGCCGTACGCCTGTACGAGATTGTCGTGGATTCGCAGGAATCCGTGCGGCAGCTCGTCCGGCGCCTCACTCCAGCGGCAATAGCTCGCTCCCTTGATTGGGACCTCCTTCACTGCAATCGACTTACCAAGGTAATTCCTCTCTTCTTCTCCGTTTCTTTCACCCAACAGATGGTCGGTTAACGCTGCGTTACAGATGGCTGCTCGCAAGCATGCACACTGGAGCGACGACGAGGTCCACGCTTTCCTACAGAGCTGCGTTGAGGAAATCGCAGCACGTACCATTACCGGAACCTGCCCCTCCAACGAAGGATACAACAACTTGATTAGGAAGATGGTTGAGCGGACCGGCAAGGAGAGCGACAGAGCACAGCTGAAGAACCTTTGGGAGCAATGTCGCCGGAAGTACTCCAACTGGACTTGGTTGCAAGGCACAGCTACTGGACTCCCCCGACATCCGCAAACCGGCGCCATCCTCGCGGATGATGACTGGTGGCAGCAACGAGAACAGGTATGCATTTTCTACAACACATGCAAGCCAGTTCTTTGCTGTTACATGTTCATGGATAGAGATAATCTTTGTTACAGCATTGCTAGTGACTTTTGATGATCTGAAACGTTTCTTTTTACTCCAATGCAAGGCTGATACCACTTAGAAGCGATCTTTATCTTATGATGGGAAATGTTGGATTTGGGTTAGAAACTGTAAACATATATTTCAAGCACACTGTAAATATCATCGTTGTCTATACAGAATGATAGAACTTGTAACTAGATATACCTTATATGTGGTGTCTTATGTACTGTTGGATTACTTAATTAGTTAGCACTATACAGCATACTACTATGCTATTTGTATATTCACCTGGAAAGTAGATGGAAATGTGTTATTTTGGTGCTTCAGTCATCTCTGAATATGTACTGCAGTCCTGGACTTGTATGGCTTAAGCATAAATATTTCAGTCTATGATCCTTTTCATGATATAGCCTGCAATATTTCAGTCCTCTGAACATTTCATTCAGCAATGTTACTATGTTAACATATAAAATGTTGCTAGCTAGGCCAATATATAATATGTCAGTCAACAATGTGGCCACTGATTCTTTCATGCAATTCCTTTTTTTCTCTCTAGAAAAGAAGCTAGTCCTTTCATCACATATTCAGCTTGCAATAACGTGTCCCGTGATCTACTGCACCTGTGCTGTGTTGATTAGAGAAGAATGTTCGCTATTTCTACTGATCTACGTCACTTATCATTTTCTAACACATGCTATTTCCTTGTTGCTGCAGATGAGGAAGAATGTTCGCTGCTTCAAGAAGAAACCCCTGAAGTTTCCTGATTTGCACTATGCAGTGTTCCATGGCCGCACTGTGGTTGGGGACCACGCAATAGTCCCTGGAGCTGTGGCCGCTCCTGAGGCGCAGGTTGAACAGCAGCAGCAGCCAATCACCGTCTACGAGCTGCAAGATGTCATGCAGCAGCAGCAGCAGCAGCCACCTTCAAGTGTCGGGCCTTCTCGTCGCACTAGTTCTAAAGGCAAAGGCAAGAGGGCAGCCAGTCCCAGTGGAGGCACATCTGGTGGCTCCACCAAGAAGAGCAGGAGCTGTTCCACTGGAGACGCACTAAACAGGCTTGCTGACCTGACGGTGATGTCTAACGAGAGTAAGGCTAGAAAGGAACAGGAGAAGCAAGCAAAGAGTGCAAAGGCATGCTTGGAGCTGGTGGTTGCTGATGGGTACCCTAAGGGTAGCCCGGTATGGTTCACGGCAATGCAGCTGTTCAGGGACAGTTATTGGTGTCAATTCTTTCTGGATGACTGCCCAACTCCTGAGGATCGGCTCCGGTTCATCCAGGTGAACAGCCAAATGTATGCACAACCACCACCTCCAACATGCGGAGGAGGGCCTACTGGCTTTGGAGGTTGGTTTGGAGGAGGAGGTGCTGGTCCTGGTGGTTCAGGTGGAGGCTTTGGTGGTTCAGGTGCTGGCTTTGGTGCTTCTGGTGGTTTTGGAGGTGGGTACGGAGGTGGCTATGGAGGAGGTGGCTATGGAGGAGGCGATGGTGGAGCTCTGTATTAACAGAGCTACAAATTTTCTTGCCCACCACGATTGTTTAATTCTAGTTGTAATCTGATTAATGCTACATGTGGCTGTTGGTCATTGACACTGTACAATATTGTATGTCTGGAACTGGCTTGAACCTTGTGTTATTTATGGCACCAATAAATCATTTTTTACTTGGGTCATGCCATGCAAGTTAAATTTGTAGGAAATAATACATTTGATTAGCATTTTCATGACGAAGCATTTTGAAAGCATTAATCTTATCCATAATAACCTTATGGCGTTCCTCTTCTATTGCTTTGCTTGCTCTTAGCTCCTAAATATGACTATGAACTTCCTCAGGTCGCAAGAGAGCTGAATTGGAGCTATACACCAAGTATTTATACTCCAAACCAAAGAACTAGCCGTTGGTACTTGACATGTTGAAAACTTCGTAACGACCGACTATTGCGGTGGGGTATAGATACCACCACCGCAACAATCGGTGGTGTACCACAGTACACAAAACAACCGGTAACTGTGACACGACCGACTGTTGCGGTAGCTGATCGACCGAGCACCGTAACTTTCGGTGGTTGCCATCACTTGGGCCCATCTGGCCTTCACATGACCGACTGTTGCGGTGGTCCTGAGTACCATCACCGCAACAGTTTGTGGCCTCTGCCTTCACTCGGCCCTTATGGCCCTATCATCACCGACTGTTGCGGTGGCTTGTCGACAGAGCACCGCAACTTCCGGTGGTTGCCATCACTTGGGCCAATCTGGCCTTCACATGACCGACTGTTGCGGTGGTGCCTGAGTACCATCACCGCAACAGTTGGTGGCCTGTGCCTTCACTCGGCCCTTATGGCCCTATCATCACCGACAGTTGCGGTGACCATCTTGGTCACCACCGCAACAGTCTGTGGTACACAGCAAAACCTATTCTAAGTTACTGAAACTCGTCCAATTCAAAAGTCTTTGAGTTTCTAACTCCTTTCTAAGGTTCCATGGCTTTACTTAAGCTACATAGTGCTAGAATTTCACAAGTGTGCATCACCCTAATACTCTAGTCTTATAGGTCAAGCTACAACTCTTGCCCCCCTTTATAGTACAGCCAAAGGAAAATAAAGACCTAGCTAATCCAAATGCCTCTCAACTCCAAACGGCACTTTGGAACTAGCTTGTCCCTACGCTTATTGCATATCCTTTGATCCGAAGTATATAAATCATATGATGGGGGCCAAGAATACCATGAAAACCCATCATTGCACTAACTTAATTGAATGCCGCTGCAAAACACATGTTAGTCGCAATGATCATGTTGTCATTAATCTCCAAAATCGAATTAGGGGCCTAGATGCACCTTCAATCTCCCCCTTTTTGGTGATTGATGACAACACAACCTCAAAGTGTATATTTGTGAATAAAAGGAGATGGGTAACAATAAACAATGCGTATGAGAATGATATTAAGGACAAGCACAAACGCAAAACAAGCATGACATGGCATATATATATGAAATTAAGCACAAGCACATGTCACCAACCAAAGTAGCAAGCCAAGGTACGAATGTATAAAAGTAAACATGATACATGAGAGTTCACACAAAGAACCAAAAGCTGTGCTACTAACTCCCCCTAACTCTCACATCTCCCCTGACATCTCCCCCTTTGGCGTCAAACACCAAAAACTGACTAAGCATCTGGAGCAGGAGGAGCCTGAGCTGAGGTGTCCTCGGGAGAAGGAGTGAGAGTCCTCGCGGCTGCATCAACTGGGTCCTCGGTCTCTGAGCCGGTAGCCTCAGTCTGGGGAACTGAAGAAGAGCCGGCGACCTCTGCAGTGACTAAGGTAGAGTCTGTCGTCACTGGAGCTGAGAGTGTCGGGTCGTCGGACTGCTGCGGCTGCTCTGGAGGTAAGATCTCTGTAAGGAACTGCTGTGGGTCAGGTGTGCTCTCACCTGTCAGCTGTGAGTAGGAGGCCTCAAGGGACCTCGACACTGTAGAAGAGCTGCCTGGCACTGACGCGGAGCCAGAAGCTGAAGTGGTCACCTGAACACCTGGACCGGACTCAGACACCGGAGGGGGCGGGACGAATC
Source organism: Alloteropsis semialata (assembly GCA_004135705.1). NCBI lineage: Eukaryota > Viridiplantae > Streptophyta > Magnoliopsida > Poales > Poaceae > Alloteropsis > Alloteropsis semialata. Next base: position 6,992,503 of record CM014277.1, on the reverse strand, counting down.
CACCAACACTTGCCATAGGTCTCATCGGGTCAAGTGCTGCACCGGCCGGACTCAGAAGAAGCTGTGGAAGTAGTGGAGCTGGAGTCGCCGGTAGTGAAGGCATCTGAACCCCCATCTGCTGAAAGAGGAGCCGGAAGTACATCTCATTCTGCTGGCGCTGCTGCTCCTGCGCTGCCGCAAGTCGGCGCTGCTCCTCATACATCCTCTGCTGCTGCTCAAGGATGGAGGCAAACCTCAGATCATACTTATCATCCTTGGCCGTCTGAGCAGCCTGCATGGCCGTGACGGTCTGTCCAAGTGCCACGATAGAATCAGCGATAGCTCTGAAGTCAGGCATAGCTGGTGGTGCTGCTGCTGAAGAAGGAGGGGCGGACACTGGCACTGACTGCTGACCAGAGGAGGCTGGGGGGTCGTCAAGATCTGCTGCTGCTGTACCGGACCCGCCAGCCTCGGCGTCGTGAGCGCCTCGGTACGGAGGTGAATCTGGGAGCACGTACTCCGAGTCAGAGCTGTCCTCCTCTGAAAGGTCAGAGCTGTCGAGTATCTGCTCGAGTCCAGCTGCGTGCTCTGCCTCTCGGAGGGTCTGGTCCTCTGCGGCGTGCTGGGCTCGCTGCTCTGGAGTAGCTGCCTGAACAATCATAGCAATCGGCCTCTGTCCTCTGCGTCTGTCATCAGGCTTGGCAGCCTTGTAGAGCGGATAGGTCTTGGCATTCTCCTCTAGCTTAGCTAGGTTCTCCTCTCGAGAACCCGCTAAGCGTGCCATAATATAAGTCAGTATGTGTGCATATGGCAAAGTGCGCCCGACCTTCATCCCATCTGATATAACATCTTGTATCTCGGCCATCAGAAAATCAATCATGTCAAACTGCCGCTGCCCAATAATATGACACAGGAGCCACTGCTGCAGAGCTGTGAGGGTCTCTCGGTTCCCTGACCTGGGGTGCAAAGAACGACGAAGAGCCTCCAATATAACATAAGCTAGCGGCGTCAAATCCATCGGATGGCGAGGTGAAGCTGGCCCAAACGGCTGTTTGAAGCACGGTGCCATCAACTCTGCTGACGGTGGCACTACCCCACTGGACAGAGGTCGTCGAGGTGGAATCGCGTCGGGGTAGCACTTCTCATGGAGCTTGTCGGCATAGAGTGGGAGATCTAGAAGTCCATGTAAATCCTGACGCCTCAAAGTGTACTTGAGCCCTCTATACATGAATGTCATCGACGAACGGTCCAATGGCATCCACACGGTGGCGTAGAAGACACGCACCCACTCTCTGACGAAATGAGCGGGCAACGTGAAGAGCTCGAGCAAGCCTGGCATATAGGAGAAGTAGGCCTGAAGCTCACTAGGCTCACATGGCACTGCTCTGGCAATCCTGGGTATGTCCATCTGTCTGTGGAATCTGTACAGTGTGATGCGAGCATAGTTCATCGCACTGTAGAATGTCTGCTGCAGCGGAGTCCAGAACAAGCCTTGGATAGGTCGCCGAGCAGGGAACCACCTGGTCTCGTTCTCGATCCTGAGCCTCCACACCAGGCGAGAGGTGGCTTTGGAGACCTCCTCAACGGTAGGCACCCGGTCAACATCGGAATCTGAGCTGTCTGACTTCTCCGGAGACTGGGCCCGCTTCCTTCTACTGCCAGAAGGAGCGGACTGGCGTGTGCGCTGCTGAGCGGGCGGTGGAGCGGTCACCTGCACTCGAGTACGACCGGAGCGTCTGAGGGCAGGGGCAGGTGGACCCTCTGGAGCAACCGGTGACCCTGACTGGTCACGGATACTGAACTGGGCTGAACGGCCTCCAGCCTCAATGCGCTCCTGCGCCCGGACAACTGCTATGGTGGTCTCCCAATCATCTGGACCACCCTTCTTCGCCTTCTTCTTCCGCGGCTTTGGGGGTGCCTTCGCCTTGCCCTTGTCAGAGGGCGGAGGACGACGAGGCGGTGAGTCCCCATTGCCGGGACGACCTGGAGTCTTTGTCCTAGCCATCTCTGAGCTGTCAAGAAGTCCACTGCCTCAGAAAAAGAATCTCTGAACAACTGCAAAAAGACCACTGACCACTGACACTGTCAACCTGACCCACTGTCACTGCTCAAACTCCCCCTGACACGGACCTTTGTTGAGGCTTGGCCTCAACGTCCAAAGAAAGTACCTGAGGCTTGGCCTCAAGCAACTGCCACGGAATCTGTCAACCAGCTGTCATCTGCCACTGACCACTGACCAAACTCCCCCTGCACGCAAGAAATGATAGAGAGAATACATAAACATTAATAAGCATTTTCTAGAGATGAGACAATCCCAAAAGCATGAATAAGGTGAGAGCTCGAAAAACGGCTAAAAACCTATGATAGATAAGGCATTTAAGATCATGAATGTGACATGGTGCCAGAGCAAGAGTTTTGTTATGAAAAACAATTGAAACAATATGGCATGAGACATGTGAGGTCATTTGGTGGATATATGAGAATGTGACAAGAAAGTATACAAGTCCTAGAGCATTTAAGATTTGACGAGAAATTGAAAGGAATATGACATTGGAGATCAAACTCTAGCACATAGAAGAGATGTAAATGGGATGTGATATAGAGGCATGTAGATGTGTGTGTGATAAAATTGGACAGCATTTCCCCTAGAAATTGATCATTATGAAACCCATCAATCATCAAATTCAATCATCGATTTCATCCATACATTCATCACTTAATGCCTAATCCAACACATGCATCCATTTATTGATTCCATCTATTTCTAGAGAGGTGTATGTCATAGTCACATACTCAAGCACTAAATCTACAAACCATCCATTGACAGAACAGTGTGAGCTGAGAGATTTAGATGGATTTGAGCATTGAAGAAAGGGGTTTCACCGTGGGGGGGGGAACACAGAGAGGAGGTGGGCGCGGCTGTGAAGGACCTTCGGCGGCGCGGTTGTGGAGCTGATGCGGCGACGCAGCCGTGGAGGGAAGGCAGCGCTGCAATGTGGGCGCGTGGGTGGCTTGTTGGAGCAGCGGCGGCGCGTGGGAGCAGTGGATGCGGCGGCCGGCGATGGACGAGGAGGAGGGCGGCGGCCGACGGGGTGAGAGCGGTGGCCGGCGGTGAAAAGAGAAAAAGGGGAAAAGACCGCGGCAGTTAGGGTTAGAGAGAAGCGGACGGTCGAGATCGAGCAGTAAAAAGAATGAACGGGCGAGATCCACGGGGGACCGACTGTTGCGGTGATGGTGTAAAACACCCACCGCAACAGTCCGTCAGACCAGTAGCTAAAAACATTAACCACCGAGACCACCAATTGTTACGATGGGTTCCATCAAAGACCACCGCAACTTCCTGAGAAGCAGGTATGCATTATCGTTAAACACCACGGAAAGTTGCGGTGGTGGGATTTTGACGGAGGACCGCAAGAGTCTGTCAAACCAGAGACGAACTGGTCTCTGGCCCTGGCGGACCAACTGTTGCGGTGGTACACAAGTACCACCACCGCAATAATCGGTGGTCTTCTGACCCTGGGCTCTCCTGGCCCATAGCTTGACCAACTGTTGCGGTGGTACCTGAGTACCTCCACCGCAACAGTCGGTGGCTTCTGCCACTTCTCCCCCTGACGGCCCTAGAAGGACCGATTGTTGCGGTGACCACCACCGCAACAGTCGGTGGTTGGCTGAAAACCAATACTAAGTTGAGGAAACTCGTCCAATTCAAATGTCTTTGAGTTTCTAACTCTTTCTAAGGTTCCAAAGCTTCACTTAAGCTACCTAGTGCTAGAATTTCACAAGTCGCAATCAAGGTTATGATCTGAGGTGTTTGTCATATGTGTTTCTATGTTTTCCCCTTGTAAATGAAACTAAAGTTCAGATTTATAAATAGTTACTTTTTCGCGTCCTTTTCAGTTCATTCCATCACATAACATAATAATTCCATCAAAGGTTTCCACATGACCCAAGTCCATCACATAACAAGTCCATCACATAACATAACAATTCCATCACAAAGGTTTTGACTTGACCCAAGTCCATCACATAACAAGTCCATCACTAAGCATAAGTCCATCACTAAGGTTTTCACATGACCCAAGTCCATCAGATAACGAGTCCATCACTAAACATATCCATCACATAATCTTACTTGAGTAAATCTACTTGCGGCGTGAGGGGTTGGGTGTGTAGGGCTTCTTCTTGCGACGCTGGCGTCCTGGATGGGTAGGCAACACATTAGGGGTCCCAACATCTGTGTGATCCCGTCGTGCCCGCCTCCTAGGCCTCTGACTGCCCTGTGATGGATCAAATGGCGCATCAGGCAACTGTGACGAACCAATCTCTTCTTGACCATACGAAGGATCATCATCTTCTGAGTTCGACCTATTTTCCTCCTCCTCCTCCTCCTCCTCCTCCTCCTCCTCAACATCCCTACTAGGGCCGGGAATGGTGAGAGTCCCTGCATGAACAAATATACATTTTATATCACAAACCAATGATGACAACCAAAAATGCANTCCTCCTCCTCCTCCTCCTCCTCCTCCTCCTCCTCCTCCTCCGGGTCAACATCCCTACTAGGGCCGGGAATGGTGAGAGTCCCTGCATGAACAAATATACATTTTATATCAAAAACCAATGATGACAACCAAAAATGCACAAACAGTACTAGTTTGAAACCAGGCCCGCACCTGGACTCGTGGAGGTGGCCCTAGTACCCCTAGTGGATGGAGCTGAACGTATACCAGAACTTGAGGGACCACCAGCCGCTTCTTGTTCTCGTGGGGCCATGCAATTCAACTTGCGGGCCATTTTTCGACACCCACGATGGAATCTCTAAAATCACAATAAAGTTAAATTGGTAGGCTCTAAATCAGAGATAAAAGCACTTTACCAGCTAACCTGTACGAAGGCCCGTAGCTTGCTCGCCTCTTCTGGATGCCCAATTGGCACACCCAATGCAACGAGAGACTCGTTAGCAAAACGACCAAGTTGTTGTCCCTATCATTGCCATGTGAAAATTCATCCATTTAATCACAATTCAACCAAACTTACAATGTAGCCAAAACCAAATTACATTAATGACATAAGCAAACAATTAAACCAAACTTACAATGTAGTCTTCCACCGGTCCCCGCTGTGTCTGCGTGGCCTGCCTTGTCATCTCGTCATACTGGTCAAACACATCTTCTGGGTCTGAAGGTAGGTCCTCGACAGGACCAGCATCCATAGCCACCTTAAGTTTAAGCCTTGTGTTCGCTCTCAACCATTGCAAATAATTTTCAAAAGGGGGGTCACGGTGAAGTGGACCTCCAATGACAATGTTGGCTCCACGACTATCCCAAGCGGCAATGTATCCTTGGTGCTTCATGCCCCAATCCTTTCTACCCCTCTCGCGTCGACGGTCAATACTACATTCAAGACACATTCTTTATCAAATACAAGTATATAACATACCATGATTCCAAGAATATAAACTCAACAAACACACAACATACCGATGAAGCTCTTGATTAGTGTTTATGTACTCTGGAGGGTAAGGTTGAAGACAGCCAAACTGCCTCATCACTCTACTTGGAATATGGTACTCGACAATGTAGAAGCAAATGAGGGGACAAACCGAGCGCCAATAATCTTGATTCATCATGCAATATGGACTAAGCTCCATGGCTTGCACCTCATCTCGATCATAAGGGCGCCAATTCACCTAGGTATCATGAACCAAATAAATTTCCAACAATGCCAAAACCATTACAATAGAACAGACAACGAAAATAAACCTCAATACCAAAGAACGTGCTAAAGACAACTTACATGTGCAGGAGTGAGGCAGTCCAGAGCGTTGCTGTAGTCAGTGTAACGTCTCACCGGATTTCCATGCACATTGAGAATATTGTGCCATAGATAACCGACAGTGGCCAAAGGCTCTTCACCATAAGTTGGTAATTGCTTCAACAAGACAAATATAATGTCAAATTAACAATATCTCATATCATACTTAATGAAGCAAAAGATTTTATCTTACCCCATATGTATACCGCTCCGGCCGACCAACCGGAAGCCGCTCCCACATCCACAATTGCAAAAGATAGGCACAACCCCCCATATTAGCACTAGCCCCCTTGCGGCTGCAAGCATCACACATCTGCCGATAGAGCCATGCAAGAACTCCACTAGCCCAACTATAAGTGGCGATGTTCTCCTAAGCTTGCCCAATTATGTCTAACCACATCCAAGAAAAGGTGTTCCCGCTCGAGTCCGGAAATAAAAACCCAGCCACCAAGTGCCATAGCCATGCCCTAGCATATCGAGCAACAACACCACCTGGAGCATCAGCAGGAGGGGGCATACCAAAGTGCTGCACCAACCAAGCGGAGTTCACTCCTGTGGTCTTCCTATCCTTTTGATCGTCCGGTGGATCCGCAGGACGAACACCAACCAACATCTCCACCCGATCTCGCCAACCAGCAGGATCAATTGTCCCAGTGACCGCTTGACCGTCTATGCGAAGACCAAAAAGCATGGCAACATCTTGAAGTGTCACCGTCATCTCACCACAAGGGAGGTGGAATGTGTGTGTCTCAGGCCTCCATCGGTCCACTAGCGCGGTAAGAGCCGCATTGTCCATCTTCGGCAATCCACCCTTCACAAGCATCGCCAATGGAAGAAAGCCAGCTTGCCGAAGGTATGGGGCGTACCTATCATCCCACGCCAGAGGATTGTGGGTGCGGATACGTAGAGGATTCAACACCTGCAAACAAATCATCATACCCCATGTTGGACTACATCCACCCACCAAATTCATTAACTCGATACAAAGTCACAAACTAACCTCAATACGCTCCTCAAGTATCCTCCCACGGTGTCGCTCGTCGTACGCCATCTCAAGCAATGGATATTGTGCGTGCCGCGCCATTTTGACCTTCATCACATAAACGAAAATGAATTTCATGTGGTGAATAAGAACATTGCTTCACATACAAACGCTACAAGATTTCACATTGCCATCTCACGTCATAAACATTGCCATCTCAACTCATAAAAGATTTCACATTGCCATCAAACAATATTCACATATATACTTCACATAATTCACATTTCCTTATACACATAACCATGAACTTGAATATATACACATAACCATGAACTTCACATATATACTTCATATATTTCACATTTTCATATACACATTTGCCATATATCAAACAAAATTCACATATATACTTCACATATTTCGTATTTCCATATACACATAACCATGAACTTCAATATATACACATAAGCATGATATCAACTTCTATATTTCCATAGCAAGGTACATTAATAGAAAGTCCAAAAAACCAAGTTAAACTAACTTAGTTCTTTTCTAATATCATCCACATCTACACATGGTTATGTCAACGAAATCATCACATGCAAGAAAATCTATACGATAGACAGGCGTTACCAACAACCAAATCCACCACTTAGTACAACTAAACCATCTCAAATCCGTGCTCAATCCATCAAATCAAGTCAACCCTAGCTAAACCTAACCTCATCCAAAACTAAGGAAATCAACCAAATCCACAAAATGTACATGGTCAAAGTGGAGGAGTTACCTTTCAGGAGTCTTTTCCACTAAAATCCGTGGTGGGAATGGCCGATCTAGGAGGTGGAGGCGGCGCCGGCCACGGAGGAGCTCGGGCTAGGGTTTGGGGAAGAAAGAAAGAAAGGGAGGAGGGAGAAGAAAGGGCTCGGGCTGCCGGCTGTATACAGGCGAGTCGCGCCACGCCCTTTGGCGCGACGCAGTCGCGCCAAGGCATTTGGCGCGACTCGTCTGGCCACATCAGCAGCCGATCTGGCCGCCCGCGGCCGGGACGGCCGACGTGGCAGCCCAGTCGCGCCACATGCTCTGGCGCGACTGCCTCTTCAGTCGCGCCACGGCTTGTGGCGCGACCAAAAGGGTTATTTCTTGAAAATACAGTTCGGGTGGGTTTTTTTTAAAATATCAGTTTAAAAAGGATTACAAAATAAAAAAAGCTCCAAAGGGAGTGATGCTTACGTTATAAAAAAAACTAAACAAGATCTCAAATCCATGCACTCATACATAAGTCAAGGCACAACTAGTAGTTAAATGTAAATATTTTTTTTGCTGTACATTGTGACTGCCTATCAATTACAGCATAGTTGTAATAAATAACTGGCTCTGGTAGACTAAAAGGCCAATCTTTTTTTTTTTTTTTTTTTTTTTTTTTTTTTTTTTTTTTTTTTTTTTTTTTTTTTTTTTTTTTTTTTTTTTTTTTTTTTTTTTTTTTTTTTTTTTTTTTTTTTTTTTTGAAGGCTCATCAGATCTGTGGCTTCCAAATCAATCTCTATCTGGTCACCTGAGAGAGATTAACAGCACAAAGAGATAACAATTCGACTTGCATGCTGTTTATTGGGCATCCTAACTGCAAAGCAAAAGCCAGACAAAAACATATCATACCACATCACGCCTGATGAAAACGATCTTATCGAGTATATGATTCCAGCTGTACCTTTTAGTTCCAGCTGTACCTTTTAGATAATTAGATCTGCAATGGTATAATTTTTTCAAACATCTATGTATTGTCGCAGCAGTAAACTCGAAGACTGATGCAATACTTCCTATTGTAATCCAATATAATGCCAGTTGGCCGGCTGGCAGCTAGCTAGTATGCTCACTTTATGCGTACATGAAGTTTTCTTCTCAACAGGCAGTGTCTCATTCATGCGTCGCGTTTAGGTTGGAGACTTGGGAGGCATAACACATTTGAACTCGAGGCGACGTAACTACTAGTCACGTGCTTAGCATCCAGTAATGCGTAACTACGAGTCACATGCGTAGTATCGAGTAATTAACGCATAATACACTCGGTACCTTTGTTTACTAAGGCCTCCAACGGTTAGAGTCAACCACTAGCTCATAGCAATAAAAAATGGCACAAGAGACAACTTGTCTAATGGTTTAGCTCTTAGTACATAGCTCAAAATATAAATAGACCCACATGCCAGCTTTACATAGTCTTGGAATGTGTGTATGAGACTATCTCTTGGTCAAGAGATAGCTCATGTCTCTTCTTTTTTTCTCTTTATTTCATCTAGACAAAATATTGTATTTTAATCTTATGAGCTACCTGACATGGCTGCCGTTGGAGGAGGCCTAGGACCAAGCTTTGATCAGATCGATGGACAGCTAGCGTATTGTGTATTTCGAGACTTGACCTCAAATCGAAGCCTTCCTTCTCCGTGGTTGAAGTAAAACTTGTGTCACTAACATCGATGCGATTTGATACACTATCATTTGCATGGGGCACCACCATACATGTCGCGCGCAACGACAAATAGCGTTTTTTAAACTATATATACGCAGAGCTTAGGGCCCCGCATGCACATCAGACGGAGCCAGCAGGTAGAGCAGCAGCAAAGGCCTTGAAGGAAAAAGGCACTACAGGCGTGGCGGAATCAGCCAGCCATGGCCCCGAATAGTTGGTTGGTGGGAGCACGTGAGACCCAGCGCGCAGCACACGAGCCCGTAGTCCCGTAACCCGTCCGCTACCGAGCGTGGAGTGGCGCTTGACACTGACGTGTGGGGCGAGGCGAATTTGCGGTGGGGCTGAGGCTGACTTGTTGGACCAGGCGCCGCCTGGGTTTCGGACCATCACGCACAGCAGAGACTCGCGTGTGGCTCTCTTGAGCCCAGATTTTGACTCGGTTGAACGATCAAAATTAAGAATATTAAAGAAAACCTAGTGAAGGCGAAGCCGATTCGAAGATGGGTTGACCCGATTTTGACGAAAGCAAGACCAAATCGGACTAGGAGAAATCGGAGAAAGAGGCCGGATCTATTGTGACGACGTGACACATAGGGATGAAAACAAGATGGAAAAATCCTGTCCCGACCGACACCATATACCGTGTAAACCAATCGTATATCGTATTCACGGGAAAAAAACAGGAAACAGGAAAATTACATGAACGGAATCAGCTGAGCCTTTTTCCCGACCGTTTCTACGGTATCTGTATTTGGCCGGGAACTTTCCTGCCGGTATTCCCGTATTTAGCTGTTCACATCATCAGTTTCAGCCCATAGACATATTCAGCCCACACCCAGACTTGTTTTATAGCTTATCCGCGCCCTGGTGGTGAGTCCGTTGGCGAGGTGGGACTAATGTGTTGCTATGGACTGGGGATTGGTGCTCAGCCTGTTCGCTTGGCTTATCAGCCACCAGCCAGCAGTACTTTTCTCTCACAACAAATCAGCACCAGCCACCAGCCACCAACTAGCCAGCAGTACTTTTCTCTCACAACAAATCAGCACCAGCTGTTTGTTGCTGCGCTCCATGCTGAATTGCTGATGCCGTAGCCAGCCATGCTGCATGTGCGTCAGGAGACAGAGAAAGGCATGGCCGCATGGACGACGGAAAAGATGCAGCAGCCCATGATTCCATGGTGGGCTAGTGGCCGCCCAGGAGGTGTGCTAAGTTTTACTCTTTTTATCTCTTTTCTTTGCTGATACAGATCTTTTCTATGGTACCATTTGCATATGTATTATGTATTGTTGTAACCACCATGAATTCAACATTTGAAGTGGTTATGTGCATTAATCTTCCCGATTTAAATTACCGGCTCCCGACCGTTATTGACATATTCCCGACCGAATGGTTTCGTTTTCGACATCCCGTATATCCGATTTCATTTTCCTGACCGGCTTTCCCGTTCCCATTCCCGTTCCCGCACGAAAAATACAGTAACAAAAATAGTTAAAGTGTTTTCCCGACCGTTTTCATCTCTAGTGACACATGGATCTCATGGACGGAACGTGCAGAAGCTTCTGCAAGGCAGTGATAGAGTTCAACTGTAATTTTAGATAGTATTAGTTTAGGTTTGCAGGCCGTGATAGAGTTCAACTGTAATTTTGGATAGTATTAGTTTAGGTTTCTTTAAATAATGTTAGAGATATTGTCGTGATCGACCAGGATTTGTTAGATTTGCAGGGTATAAATATATAACCCTGATGCATTGTAAACGATGTTCACACAATCTTTCAACAAAAATTCCGGCCCAGCACTAAACCCTAGTTTACCTTTCGTCGAGTTCTTCAACAAGCAGGGCTGCATCATCTTGATCTCCGTTTTGCCTGTAAGCGCGACTTTACCGAGTTTATTCAGGCTTTAAATTGAGTCGTATCGCCCTTTTTCGTCTGGTTTACTCACCAATTTATCGGCGTCTTTTGAATCTAGATAGATTTTTCCTGTTTAGTTTTAATAGATTCCACAGTTATCCTGTTCTTTAATTTAATCTACTCGGCTACATCTGATCCGATCGTTCTGATTTGTTGGATTCAACATATATGTATATATTTGAAACGATTCGATTAATCTTCATTGTATTAAAAGCTGGCTTATATTAGGTTTCCGAGCATCTTTAAGTTAAGTCTAAGCTTGATTCTTAGTATTTATAGATCTATCGGCTTGATAAACAAATCTGGCGCCCTGCTATCAACGCTGCATCTCTCCGATCCGATTGGTAGTGACATCAAATTTTGTTTATTTAAGTTGCTAGAGATATAAATAATGAGAATTGGGATTAATCTTGATTTATTTACAAATCGGCTCTTATAGTCGATGGCTTGTTTTCATACACGCTACATCATCACGATTCAGACTCAAAGCCGATGGTTAATATTTGCATCGGACTTCCTTCTGCGCTGATCCGATTGCAGGAACGAATTGGGGCTTTGGCCGATGAGTTCCCTTGAAGTTACTGATTGAATCTATCTTGTTAATTTCAGGTCAAATTGAATGGCATGCCACGAACCTCAAGATTTGGACCTGCACCGGAGTGAAGCATATCTCCCTGGCCACAGTGTTAGCATCAAGGAATCATCACCCGATTTTTTGGCGTTAACATTTTTTGGCACGCCCAATGGGACAAGGAAGCAAGATGTCAGCAGAAGCTATCAAACCCATCAAGATCGATGAGCTCTTGGAGGATCAGAAGAAGCTTGTCGAAGACCAAATTGAAGAATTCATGCAGTTATGCCTTGATTAGTTCAGCAGGACACGTAACAAGATCATCAAGAAGACACAATTTCCTGTGCCGCAAGGACGAATTGATGAGATATCAGCTCAAGACAGATGTTTCTTCCAGGATTATGTTGATCAAGCTATGCATAATGCTATGATTATCAATCGGGAATATTGGTGAATACAGTAACCGGATTGGTCATCATGCTGAAAGAGGTCTGTCAGATTTTGGCCCTGAAACTGTGTTTGGGAATAAGGCCAAAGGGAAAGTCATTCAAATAACATCAAAAACATCTCCAGAGTCAAATCTAGAATCATATACTCAGGGAGGTGAGAAGAGTGCTAAGCAGGTGATTGATGATTATGGCAATATAATTCCATTGCATGATGGGAAACCTGTATATCCAACCTTCTTTGAGCATATGAAGTCGAAGCCGGAGCCAGAACAGCAGGAATGACCAGTTGCGCGCCGGGCTCCGATTATGAACTCAGGAGGGAATTACGGGCAAGATACCGATTGGACTACAAAGATAGCCGAGGTGATGAAAAATCAATTCGGTTTAAAGCCAAAAGAACAAACATATCTGTATCGCATGCCTTACCCTGAGTGGTATGATAACTACCCAATGCTAGAGCGTTACAGGATTCCAGACTTTACTAAATTCTCTGGACAAGGGGATATTACCACAATTGAGCATATCAGTCGGTTCATTATTCAATGTGGTGTGGTTTCTTCTGTAGAGCCATTAAAGATAAGACTGTTCCCGTTATCTCTGTCTGGTTCGGCCTTTTCGTGGTTAGCATCACTACCTCCAAATTCAATTCACACGTGGGCCGATCTGGAGAAACAGTTTCATGCTTATTTCTTTGTTGGAGTCCAAGAAATGACGTTGTCCGATTTGATATCACTCCGACAAAGAAACGATGAATTCATGGCTGAGTTTGTGCATCGTTTCAAAGATGTTCGCAGTCGATGCTACTCATTGAATATGTCCAATAGCCAATTGGTGGATTTGGCTTTCCAAGGCTTATCACCTGAAGCCAAAGACCGTCATTCGAGTCGGGACTTCGAGAGCTTGGGGCAAATGGTGCAAAGGCTTTCTCGGTAGGAAGAGCGATTCAATGATTACCGCAAGGATCGGTATCAGAAAAGGGTTGCTCGAGTAGAATTTGAAGATTCTGATGAAGATGAAGCTGAATCGGCTTGGCTGAGTGGACCAAGAATAAAAAGGTTGTTACATATCCATGGGTGAAGTTCAGTCCCGAAAAGTTTAGCTTTGACATCATGAAATCCGATAAGATATTTGATTTACTTCTACAAGAAAAGCAGATTCGACTTTCTCCTAATCATACTATACCATCTACTGAGGAGCTTAAGGAGGAAATCTTGCAAGTGGCACAATTCGGTGTCTCACGAGACAAATGATTGCAAAGTTTTTCGTCAAGATCCAATCAGCCATTGAGCAGGGGATGATCAAGATTGAGACTAACAAGAAGCCTATGAAGATTGATGATCATCCGTTTCCCCAAGTCAACATGGTCGATATCGGGACATCTAAAGAAGATAAGAAAATGAAGGCTAAAGTGTTGACATCAGATGAAGCCAAGAAATCGGGAGCTGTCGATCTGGAGAATTAAGTCATGGTTGTTGAAATAAAGGATCGTGACTATAAAGCTTATCGGAATCGACAGGAATAGAGGTCAAGAGTCACATCGGAGCAGCTCCTTGACAAGTATCGTTGCCAGCAAATGAGAGATCGTGACTTTGCCCAGTCCAAAAATAATAACAATGAAGACCACTGGGGATGTCCGTTCTTCCGATTTTGCCAGAATGAAAAGTTGAGGCTCCCGTCCGTATACGATTGCCCTGAATGCAGTAGTCAGTATGAAGCTATCGGGAGTCCAAGAGGCAACGTCCTTCTGTACATGATCGTCTAGATTTTGGAGGACGATGGAGTCAAAGTGGAGATCGGCGTGAATATTGTGGTCGGCGTGAATATGATAATTGGCATGGGGACCGATGGGAATATGAGGATCGTCGTGGGTATGATGATCGCCGAAGGAATAACGATCGGTTCGCTCCCGGGGATTGGGTTTTTGTATATGATCGACTTTACAAGGAGACTCATTATAAGGGCAAACAAGTGCAGGAACAAGATGATCACCAGAAAGATGAATCTGGTTCAAAGCCATTGGTGAATCCTCAATGGTGTCCGAGGGTTTGACCAAGACTCAGAAAAGGAGAGTTCAAAGACTCCGATTCCGAGAGCAGATGCGTGAAAAGTGACGAGTCCAGGAGGATCAAACCAGAATCTGGAGAGTCAAGGCTAAGTCCGATCAGGAGGGTCCATCAGCATCAGTGAATATGGTATTTGTCCTTCCTGCAGAATATAATGCTGATTATGCAGAATCTGAAGCCGATGAAGAAGAACAGGCGATGGCGTAGTTGATTCTTCAGCCTCAGCCAGCTATATTTGAAAAGCCCATTGATGAAAAGTATCGGCACTTAAGGCCACTATATAGTAAATGGTTTGTTGATGGGAAGCCGATGACCAAGATGCTGGTTGATGAGGTGCTGCTGTCAATCTGATGTCATATACTATATATCGGAAGCTTGGAAAGGGACCTGAGGATTTGATCAAGACCGATATGATGCTTAAGGATTTTGGTGGGAATCCATCGCCGGCTCGGGGGCATTGAACGTTGAATTGACGATTGGGAACAAGACGTTGCCAACTACCTTCTTCGTCATCGATGGGAAGGGCTCCTATAGTTTGCTTCTTGGGCGAGATTGGATTCATGCAGATTGCTGCGTTCCGTCTACCATGCATTAATGTCTCATTCAATGGCACGGAGATCACATTGAGATGGTCCCAGCCGATGAGTCGGTTAGCATTGCTACAGCCGATTTACCGGTTTGGGAATTTGAAGGCATCAAGTGTTTATCGGGCAAGGTATGGGAAGGAGATTTTCTCAAGATGTCCGATCAGGGTTTACAACCGATCCAAGCAGTCGGCTCTGAAAGTTCGTATTAATGGAAGAATTCTTAGAAGAAGAGGATGAAGGCAA
>CM014277.1:6937567-6964353 GCA_004135705.1 Alloteropsis semialata | reverse complement strand
TGGGCGGCCCCCGGCGGCTCCGGACAGCGGGCGCCCGCGGCTGCCACTTGCTCCGGACAGCGGGCGGCCCCGGAGGCGGCGGCGGAGGGGGATCGGGGGGAGCAATTGCGGAAGAGCAGCGGCGGAGCGCACTAACGCCGTTACCAACTCCGGCCCATCCTGTCAGTACATGGGCGCATCAGTCGCGCCATGGACCGAGGCGCGACTAAAGCATAAGTCGCGCCATGGTACGTGGCGCGACTCATTCGGCCCTAAATGGCCTCCCTGGGTCCTGAGTCGGCCACCTTGTTGGCGCGACTACCGCATCAGTCGCGCCAGGAAGCGAGGCGCGACTAAAGCATAAGTCGCGCCATGCTTGGTGGCGCGACTCATTCGGCCCTAAATGGCCTCCCTGGGTCCTGAGTCGGCCAGGAAGCGAGGCGCGACTACCGCATCAGTCGCGCCAGGAAGCGAGGCGCGACTAAAGCATAAGTCGCGCCATGCTTGGTGGCGCGACTCATTCGGCCCTAAATGGCCTCCCTGGGTCCTGAGTCGGCCACCTTGTTGGCGCGACTACCGCATCAGTCGCGCCAGGAAGCGAGGCGCGACTAAAGCATAAGTCGCGCCATGCTTGGTGGCGCGACTCATTCGGCCCTAAATGGCCTCCCTGGGTCAGTCGGCCACCTTGTTGGCGCGACTACCGCATCAGTCGCGCCAGGAAGCGAGGCGCGACTACCACCGACTGTTGCGGTCATGGCATTATGTACGACCGCAACATCCGGACACTCGGTCATTGCAAGCAGACAAAACAACCATAGAATGTTGCGGTGATGTAACGTTGAGTGCCCACCGCAACAGTCTGTCATTCCAGTAGCATATTTGGTTAAGTCCCTAGGGCACCGACTGTTGCGGTGATGGCAGAGAGTAACCACCGCAACATTCTATCAGTCTAACACATAGGCCACCGACAATTGCGGTGACCAACCCAGAGACCACCGCAACTTGCTGTCATTGCGGATTTGCATTTTCTAAGTCGATTTTGCTTTGAATTTTGCTAAACAAAGTCTTGTCTCACGTCCAAAGGTTCAATAGGACCTAAATCAACATGGATCGAGGCGCGAGTACACCATAAGTCACGCCATGGATCGAGGCGCGACTCCCGCATCTAGTGCATGCCGAACCACTTTCTAACCTGCATTAGTGCATGAAGCAATGCACCATTTCAACAATCATCTACTCACACGCCCTAGAACTCTATATAAATGAATCCTTCATCCTTTTTAGCCACTTCATGTAATACTTTTACCCACGAAAATCAAGTAACATAGAAGAGAACACAAGATTGGTTTAAACATGACACAGACAAAGTTCAAAGTCTGCCAAGTTTGAAACAACACATACAGAGTCCAACAAAAGGAAAAAGGACATAAACATAGTACATGACAAAGACATGGGAATTCATACAGTTCTAGCATCAGGCCTAATCCGACTCACATCCAGGGAACACCTCGTCGTCGCCCCAATCCTCCTCGTCCTCATCATCCGAGCAAATGACGACCTCTCCTTTGCCCTTGGATTCTCTTTTACCTTGCCTTGCCTTTGGGTTGGGCAAATCTGACACTAGAGCCCTCATAGCCTCCAGCTGTGCCTCTTTTGCCCTCTGCCTCTTCATTTTCTCTGCCTCTCTAGTCGGCGGCGTCAGGCTTTCAAGAATATCAGCATCTGACCGCCTCCTAGAATTGTTCAGCCACACAGGCTTGTCCTTCTTCTTTCCATTTGGTCGAGGCCACAAACCCATCTGTCGCGCATCCTTCCTTTGCTTTTCCTTATGGAACTTGAGAAAGGTCCTCAGCACCTCTGGATGGAGTCCCGGTTTCTTTCTCCTTGCAATCTCATCCTGTACTTGCCGCTCAAAATAATGGGCCTCATAGTCACACTTTCGAGTACTCTGCAATCAACAAAACATACATTTCCATATTCAACATAAACATATGAACCTTATATAAGCGGATATTGATTTGAAGTCACACTAATGAACTCACCAAATCATCGCCAACCATATGCCCGCAATAGTATCCTATTCCAAGCTCCGAGGGCAGTAAACCATGATTAGCTACTACACCACAAGCACACTTTCTATCTGGGGCAGGGTCAATGTTCCGCTTTTCCCCCTTTTTCCTCCTAATCCCTTCCTGCTCAGGCCAATAAGATTTGGGACCGTAGTCATATTCCGAAAATGAACAAACCGGATACCTATTCTGCTTTTGTGTAAAACATGAAATTAGCAACCACAACAAATTAAGCAATGCAGATGGATAGAAAGTAGATTACACTTACGGCTGTACGGTTGGGACACCCGAAGGTGCGAGGCCAAGGACAGTTGGGCATCTGCCTACTAATCTCAGCTGGATCACCGCAATTGCATAATGGTGGATTTGACATACGTCTGGCAATGGCTTCTTTCTTCTCCTCAGCTGTCATGGGTGCTGGGTTAGGAGGAGGAGGTAGCCACCGCTGGAAAGTCTCATAATTCTTCGCGGAATTGGGTCTGAAGAGAAGAATGCGTTCATCCACCATCTCAGGGCCATCTATCCACTGAAAAAAGTTGCATTGCTCCCAGTCCTGCATCAACACAACCAATTTAGCAAATCTTCATAATATATGAGAGTTTGGGCAATCAAGTAAGACAGTCTATGATTGCATTATCTTACACGGTAATCAGGACACGTGTAGTACGCTCGAGCCGCAGTATCTGGATGCATCGATTGAGTGACCTTCGCAGGCTTCCCACAATCACACAGAGGTTGCGGGAGAGCGGGAAGAACAGGCGCATCCTTGCAAGACACGTCGGGATAACTCTTCTGTCCACGTTCCTTCCACTTTCTCTCACGCCACAGGGCATCCATTGATTTCCTGTAGAATGTGTCAACTCATGACTTTATATAAAAAAAACTTAAACCATTCAAAATAAACGCACAAGCAATGTAACACTGTCTCACAAACTTACATTGCTGCAAACATACTTCTATTTCTAATCCTAAGTCATTCACTGCTCCATTCCACTACTAATAGTCCTGGTTTGTTGTCTTCTTTGGTTAGGAGGTCTATTTCTTTTGGTAGGATGCAAATTTTTTGGGCCCTCTTTGTGCCGTTCCATGCGGTGTCCTGGTTTGTGGCATATACCACAAAGTATTGTGGACTTGTCTTGGTTGAAGTCCCCGTAACCGTACATATCATCTCCATAACCATTAGATGCATCCATCTCGTTACGGAGACGCTTTTTCTTCCTTCTCCCAACCTTGTCCTTCTTTGTGGTACTATCCGGTATATACTCAGGACCGTTGTACAATGGCCAAGCAGAAGGGTCAAGTAAAGGCTCAAACCGGGGTGTCCAGGTCTTTAACACGGTAGCCTTTAGGTAAAACTGAGAGGTATATAAAGCGGCCCGATGATCCACCCCTCTAACACGGCACGAAGCAATCATATGGGAGCAAGGCACATGCAACAACTGCGGCACGCAACAAGTACAAGTCACATGTGTGAGGTCAACCTTGTATATACGACCACCTGTACTCTCACCCCCACCGTTAGAGCATTTGCGGTCCTAACGGAGTACACATAAGAGTTAGGGTCAAACAACTCTGCTGCCATGGTATTCGCCTTGTCCTCTTCCGTGCTTAGCAGTTTTGCCGCACCTTTGCCCCACAAATTCTGGTTTGGCCTCGCATCAATTTGATTTTTCGCTTTCTGCCACCTTTTAACAAAGTATGAATTGACCTTGTAGAAGGTGTACTCAACAATTGCCGACACAGGCATGCCGCGAATTCCTTTAAATACCTTGTTTAGGACTTCAGAGATATTAGTGTTGCAGACACCAAACCTCCAACCACCTTCGTCAAAGGCATTGCACCACTTATGCATGTTTTCCATTTGACTGTCAAGCCACTCTGTCGCTTCTTGATTCATCATTTTCTTAAGTTTCGCAAGCCGTATGCCAAAAGTTCTCTCTGCCTTCGATGCACATACCAACTTCAATTGTTTTATTACATTCTTGTTTTTGTGCCTATGCCATATGTTTGCAGCAAAGTGACGCATGCACCAACGGTGCACGATCGGTTGGTAACCATCAATGTGCTCTTCTACAGCGTTTAGAATGCCTTGGTGCCTATCAGAAATTATACAAATCTTTCGGTCTGGTCCCACCACATCCCTACGCACCAAATGAAGGAACCAAGACCAACTTTCATTGTTCTCGCTCTCCACCAAAGAAAATGCGAGCGGTAACAACCGATCCTCCCCGTCCACTCCCGTCGCAATCAACAAAGTCCCCCTATACTTCCCGGTCAAAAAAGTGCCATCAACACTAATCACCGGCTTGCAATGTTTGAATGCCTCTGCACATTGTGGAAAGCACCAATAAACACGCTGCATTACTTCCTTCGTTACCCCATTGTGCAACTCCACTGCACCCGTGGTCCTTGTGCACCACTTCGTCCCCGGATTGTAATGAGCAATAGCATGTAGAATCCGCGGAACTCTACTATAGGCGTCAATCCAATCACCCCACAGCATGGCCATGGCGTGTTGTTTAGCCCTCCATGCCTTGCCATACTTCACCCGATAATTAGTGAACCCGACAATTGCTTCAACGAGCGCTGACACCGAAACGTCAGGGTCAGCATACACCAATGAAGCAATCCGGCCTCCGATATATCGTGCCGTACACTGAGAGTGCTCGTGGATTGGTCGAGACGTACCACATGTGTGAGGCTGGTGCACTTTAGTTATCCTCCACTTCTGCCTTTCATCAGTCATTGGACGGGCCCATACCGTCCAACCACATTGGAGTTGGCATTTTACTGTGTACCGCAACTTAGAGTCAGAGTGCACCACATCGTATGGTCGATGGTGGCGCACCGAGTAGTCCCTCAAAAAGAATTTCAACTCTTCTATGCTGTCAAATGTCATCCCTCTCTGTATCAACTCTTGACGACTGTCAGGCTCTAGAGAATTAAGACGCAAGCCGGAATCACAATATACCTTCTTAGGGGGTGCATGGAAGAGAGGAACCTCTGAAACACCCACATGAACTGCTCTAAGTTGTCTCAACTCCTCCATAGTGAAAGGAGCCAATCTTGCACCGGAAATTGTAGCCATACTAGATGACGGTTCAACCATAGGAGATGGTTGAACAAACGAGCATCGATGCACCACATAGCTCGGTTCAACTGGTGTTTGTACACCATGCGTTGGCTCAACAAAAGGTGCTTCATTAACTTGTGTTGGCTCATCAAAAGGGGCTTCATTCATTGGTGTTGGCTCAAACACTTTTTCTTGTGTTAACGCTTCTCTCATTTCTTCTTCTTCTTCTGATCCCACGGAGATATCATCGTCATCTTCCTCCTCAACATCAAAACTCCCCTCGTCGAAGTGATTGTTCACTAGACAATCATCATCTGAATCTGGCTCATTTACCATGTCAGCATCATATTCTTCATCGTCCTCATTCTCACCAACCTTATAATTACTTTCTACACACACCCTCTCACGAACTTCAACTACCAATTCAGCACAACTAACTTGGGACCCTTTCACCAACTCCTTGTAAAAAACCCAATCCTCATCACATGAAATTCTCATAAGCACATAATGAGCCCTTTTGTCACCGGCATCAAATCTACCATGTAGGATTATTTCACTCTGTTCTGGATCAACTTGGAAAATTGACTTAGCTCGAACAAAAACTTCATCAAATGAAGGAGGGCTATCAAATCTTGTGACTTCATGCTTCATCCTCTCAAACTCTCCATTCTCATTAACGGAACCGCCGGAGAAATAACGAACTAAGCGATCCATCTACACACATTTAATGGGCACATTTCTATTACCATTCATGGACTTATACAAAAACTACTAAAAGACCAACTATAACCAAATGTCAATACACTACTTACCACAACCCCATGTAAAAAGACCATTCTACAAATGATCTACATTAGATCATAATTCTCATTTCTTGAAAAAATTAACAACAATATCTACCCACTAAAATCTCATCGAAATCGTTTCATGAAACACAATCTACACGATACAAAAGCGTTACCATTAATCAATTACCCGATAACGCTCAACTAATCTTACCCCTTTCGTACTAAATTACCTAATCCAACCTAAACCCTAGGTTATCCTAGGGTTTCAAATGTAAAGACAAATAAGCAAATGGCACAAATCTACACGGATAAAGTGGACGAGTTACCTTCCCGGAATGTTTTACAACCGTTTCCCCTTCCAATCCGTGGAATAAACTGGGGATTTAGAGGGGGGAGTTCGGAGGGGGCTCGGGTGCGAGGAGAGCCGAGCTCGGGTGCGAGGAGAAAGAAAGGGAGGAGGGAGAAGAAAGGGCTCGGGCTGCTGGCTGTATACAGGCGAGTCGCGCCACGACATTTGGCGCGACTAAGTCGCGCCACGACATTTGGCGCGACCAAGTCGCGCCAAGGCATGTGGCGCGACTGGCCCTGCCATGTCAGCCGCCGCGCTGGCCGCCCGCGGCCGGGCCGGCCGACGTGGCAGGCCAGTCGCGCCACATGCTCTGGCGCGACTGTCTCTTAAGTCGCGCCACGGCGTGTGGCGCGACCAAAAGGGTTATTTGTTGGAAATACAGTTCGGGTGGGGTTTTTTTTAAAATTTCAGTTTAAAAAGGATTAAAAAATAAAAAAAATTCCTCCCTTTGCCACCAATGTCACTGTCCCTTGAGGAAAATAAGTTTTGATCTTTTGTTCCTGGTATGAAGTGTATTAGTATGGCATGAGAACTGTGGCTCCTTGTTCTGTTCTTACATGACATATCCTAGAGTTTTCATGTATGACATATTCATGCAGATATCTGATTCAATTCAATTTAATTTCAGACCAGCTATTTTGCTATCTGTGGGCACCTTGCGCCAAGTATGGTTTGCCATCTCATCACTTTATCAGGTTAAAAAAAACATTGTCTGTGGTATGCTACTCAAACTGTGGTGATTTGCTTTATCTCTGAACTTCTCTTTGTTAATACAACATGCTAGATATATGGTGTTGTAATTATTACTGCTAGACTAGTGTGTGCTTGGAGATGCTGCTTGATTTGTAGTAAGTAAGGGCAATGTGAATTTGCTGCATTGCCTATTGGCTGGTCAGGTTTGGTGGCGCTTGTCGACTTTGACCTTGCAGATATGGAGTTTTTATAAAAAGGCTTTAACTTGTAATTTTTCCCTAAGGTTGGTCTAAAGGAAGCTGAAGGAGTTCGCAATATGTGTACGAATTGGTTTTTTGTTTCCTGCACAGTCCTCATCTCTAGGATCATCAAAGGTAACATGCTGATGTAAATCCCTCGTCTTATCTATTCAGAATATTACTCAGAGGCTGATGCAAACTTATTTGATAGGTCATGGTAGTGAATCGGTGATGTGGAACGCTTCTGAAAGAGATTGGGAATCTTATCAATCTCATCTCATTGTAAGAACTTCAGATATTGCTAAATGTTCATATTTGAGTGATTGTTCATACGGTGTAAACACTGCATAGATGATCTAATTTAATTTTCAGGGCAGTAAATTGCTTGCAGTTCTTGAACTTCAACACGGATCATGCTCAGGAGTTGGATGCTAAGAAGATACAGAAGCTCAACATTATTTTTGCTCTGCTATCATGACTTGTAGGCATGATTGCTTATTCAACTTTTGTTGACTTCACCATGAACTGACCTGTTGTTTACTTAAAGCTATATATGGAGCTGTCTACAAGTTTGAAATTTGAAACTAGCTGCATGTATACAAGGACTTGCAGATCTGAATAGTTGTATATCTAGTAGTAATTTATCCATTCTATTCAAATAGCTTGATGCACATCTAATTCTGCGTGTGTATTTTTTTTTGTTTGCTGGTAGCGGGTTTCCTGACGGCCAAACCGTCAGGATTTAGTTTCCCGACGGCCCTTGCTCAGCATAGGGCACTCTTGGGCCAGCCGTCAAGAACTACCGTCAGGAAAACACTCCTGTCGTCCAACCGACGGGAAAGGTCGGTCTTTCCTAACTACCTAGTCCTGTCGGCTAGTTCCTGACGGTACGCCTGTCAGGAATTACATTCCTGCCGGTATATGAGGTATTCCTGACGGTTTGAGGCTGTCAGGAATCTTCCGTTCCCTGATAGTGATATCCTAGCACTAATCACTCCCTAAAAGTGTGCTAATTGGCTTTGGTTGATCAATTATACACATGGCTTGGATGTATTGTGGTTATAGATGTATTTCTTCTAGACTCTAGCGCCTTGACATGGCCGAATGTGAATGGTATATATAGCCCAAAGTCTTGGACTAGGCATTGCACAAAAGGCACACAGAAACTGTGTACGTCGGATGATCCGCTGTGTACCAAACTCCCAACGCCGAAACATCCATCGTGTAGCTTTTCTGAACAGTCACTTCACTTTTCAAACGGTCGGATGATGTCACAAAACTTCGCTGTAGGGCGGCGAAACATCCGCCGTGTAGAACCTCGAACATCCAAGCCGACATGCTCTTTGTATGAAGCAGCGGCGTAAACTCCACCGACAAATGCTGAAACATTCGCCGTGCACTAAATCCCAGCTTCATTCTTCACTTCACGCCATAGAATTGCTTGATTGTCTGCCGTGTATATAAACAGTAACACCGGACCTTCCGCTGGGGGGATTTTCTTGCTCTTTAGTGCACGTCATCCGTTTCTCCAATATACTCCACCGTGCGATGATCGGATCATCCACGTAGAAGATCCCACTATGACAGTCAACCCTGCACGCTGCCGCTTTTGATCAAAGCTCTGCCATTCGAATATTCCATATGGCGGAACTTCCGGCATGTACAAATAATGCTATGTTTACAATACCATGACTTGGATGATATGATTTGGATGCCATGGTTTGGTGTGGCAGACCACCCCAATTAACCCGGTTTAGCTGCATGAGACCATACCAACTGCATGGCTTAAACGGGCCTCACGCACCTCATCCGGATTAATCATGCAATCTGTCGGGTAACGTCCCGATTTAACCACCGATTCTTGACCGAAACGAAATAGCAGCAAGTCCCACTCGAAGGTGAGCTCAGATGGTACAACTCATCACAAATTTTACATCTACCAGTTCACATGGATAATTATACAAAAACAGTGCACAAGTTTTATATATTACAAACCAGAGTTATAAAGCAGCGGAAAGGTCTAAACATCGATACAAAAGACATCATGTGGAGCCCTCACATGACATCATTCACTGTGGCCTGAATCAGACTCAGGCGGCACCCGCTCCACGGGCCAACCAGCAGGCAATACACAAGGCTAGGTTAAAGCAGCAATAGGATCATAGCCAGCATCATCCATATCTGAAAAACAAGCCACAAGCAAGGCTGAGTATACTAATACTCAGCAAGACTTACCCGACAAAAATTAAAGTTCTAGACATGCAAGGCTTTTGGCTGAGGGGATTGTTTTGCCAAAAAGCAACTACAAGTTGATCCTTACTTTCAATATTTTAGCACAAGTTAATGTGAGGCTAACCATTTACTAAATTTGCAAAGCTATCCAATAACAATCAATGTGAAAAACAATTAATTATCCAGTATCCAAAATTTAATCAACAACACTATCATTCCTCATTCTTACTAATGTGTGACAAGAGATCAAGCAGCTTCATATAACCGCGAAGGACGGGCAACTCGAGTTGATTTAACCATGCATGGGACAACCTAATCACACATTCCGTGAGCGACACCCAGGACCTCATGAAGCAACCGTTCCCATCTCTCTCTGCTATCTGCCATCAGGGCCCACTCCATCCGAGTGCACGCCCCAACGGACCCTAGTTGCATGAAGCAACCCTGTGCTGCGGCCACTGCTACACTCGCCATCTTCCCCTCGCCCAAAGGAGTAGGAAACCTGTCAGACGTCAGTTTGACTCAGGTACATAGGTTTACCGGTTTACCATATTTTCCGGCATACGATTAGTACTTTCAAAAGCTTGACCAACATCACCACAGAATCAATGCGTTAGTCACATTTCCAGTATGCAAACGGGGCGATCAATCAAACAGGAATATCGCAAAGGCCCCGCCAGCCGATCCTCATGATTCCAACATAAAGTGAAGACCTATATCTCGCAAGTGACAAGGCAATCACTCGACTTCTACCGGGTCCTTATTAAGCATGGCAGTCTAAACGACCTACACATACTAGTATTTGAGCATGAGTACCTAGGGATCATGCAACTAGGGTTTCATTTAACTCCTCAAAACTTAAATGCACAAAGTAAATCATAAATAAATTAACCAATGTTAGTTTTAAAGCATAGGCCATGCTCCGGTGTTTGCCTTCCTGATCACCGCTGGCCTTGGGCCCTTCCGGACTTTGGTCCGGGTCTTCCTCAGCTACCTGGTTCAGCTCCGCAGCTATAGGCTCGCTCTCAGGCTCGTATACTCCATCGGTGATGGTGTGCTCTACATGGGATGCAGATGAATGAGAGACATGAATGCATAAGTAAACTACCACACATCTATCTACAGCAACTCAATTATACATCTGCAGCAACTCAATTATACAGCTATAGCAACTCACTTATACAACATCACGGGGCAATCATTTATCGAGTAACAACAACTATGAAACTCATTAAGAAAGTTGGGGTGGTGTTTTTGGGTGCTGATCACTTTTAGTTTTGATTAACTAAAGCTTCTAAGAAGAATTACCATATATCAAAATATAACTTAAATTACCTTAAATAGCAACATATAACATCTTCAAATAGG
This sequence comes from Alloteropsis semialata, assembly GCA_004135705.1. Lineage (NCBI taxonomy): Eukaryota > Viridiplantae > Streptophyta > Magnoliopsida > Poales > Poaceae > Alloteropsis > Alloteropsis semialata. The sequence continues at coordinate 6,953,563 of CM014277.1, read as the reverse complement.
TTTAAGTAGTAAAAAGGATCCTAATGCTGAATCTGAACATTCAGCAGACCATGTTGCTATACATATTTTAAAGGTAAATTTTACAGCAATAAACTTATTTATTAATAAACCTTTTTCTAGCTAGCTTTACTCATTTAAAGCCTAGAAAATATATTTTTATGAACAAAAAATCCAGTGAGCATGTTTTTGTGTTCTAAATAGTAAAACATATTTTACAGGAATTTACCAACATTTTACTAATCTATTTTCTATTTCTTTTAATAGCTACTAATTGCTAGTAGTTAGAAAATCATAAGTAAAACTACATATACTTTTTGGAGCTGAAAATTTTACTGGAGCTCACTTTCCACCAGAGAACTCTACTGTAAATTTTTCATATTGTTCTAGTCTATACAGAATATCTAGTGATTTACCTTTACTAAAATAGCTAGAAACAAGATTAAATCATAACTTCAAAACTACAAAACTACATGCATTCTGGAGCTGAGTATTTTTCAAAGGGTTCCTAGTCTCCAGAGTAACTCTACTAAAAATTACCATATTTTATTGAGCAGTTTACATATTTTTCACATTTATCTTATTTATTGACATGCTGTGCTATACCTCACAAAAGTATATGTACAGCAATGCGACAAGCTACTCTAATCAACTCTACTGAACAAGGGAACATCAACAGAAGTGGTTTTGCACTTATATCATGAACAGGTGATTTATTAAGTATTTACCAAGTTCACTATATTCTAGCATAAAACAAAACAGGTATCAAACAATACTTTTCCTGAATGCATGTCACACCAATGGATATATCTTTTTACAAGGAAACTACCGAGTAACAAAGTTGAGTTTGTGATTCTTACGATTTTTCTATAATTTTCTAGACATTTAGCAAATTTCAGCCTATTTAGTAGAAAGAAAAACATAAAGAAAAGAAAACATCTTTACATCTAAGCCCTCAGAACAAAGTTTCCTCACAACCAGGTCCTTCTCTCACGGATAGGCCCTCGGCTTCTTGCGGAAAACCCCCTACACAAAATCCACCTTCACTTAAACCCTTTATTTTTACTCAAAACCCTCTGAACTTCTATTGCTTTTTCCCTTCAGCCCACCTTCTTCAACCTCGGTTCCGGCCGAGTTCACCGGCTCGGTGACAAGGGGCCGGCCGGCGGTGAGGGCCTCGGCTGGGGAGGAGCAGACCGAGGGCAAGCGTGGGTGACAGGTAGCTCGCCGCGCGTCCCAGTCCTGGCCCGGATGTGCCCGGCACACAGGCGCGGCGTGTGCCGGCACGGGCGCTCCTGTGCGGCCACAGCTAGTCGCCGCTGCCAGCCACGGGCAACAGCCAACAGGTCGGAGAGGATCAGTGGCACATGGGGATTCTATTTTGGGGGTCGGACGGTGTGGATGGTGGCCGTAGAGAGCTATCCACGGTGCGGTCTTGGTCTGAGCTCGGTTAATGGAGGCGGCCGGAAAACTTTGAACTCCCCGCGATGTGGTCAATGGTGGAGGAAGGGGAGGGGTTGGGGACGGAGAAGGCGAGGCAGGTGAGCTATGGGCGTGGTTAATCGGAGAATGACCGAGTTGGGGTGGTGAAATTGGTGACCGGCCATTACGGCCTTGATTACGGCGACGTTGAGCTGGCGGCCCAATCTTCCAAGTGCTCGGTCGGCTCAACACCGGGGTAAAGTTGCAAGGCATGGTCCAGACGGTGTGGCAGGGTGTGGGCGCGTGGCCTTGGCCACTTGGGCACGTGACAGCGCAGCAGCACCGGCCGGCGATGGGCACGAGGCCGGCTCGGCTTGGTTCAGTTTCTGACAAAACTGAATGAGTTCGCTTCATTTAGTTAACTGTCCAGAGCAACAGCTCGACTTTGGCTAGGTTTAATTCAAAATTTCACATGTAAAAATGTGAATTGGCCAATATAAAAGTTAAAGGTGGATCAACGGGCTACAGCTTTTATAAAGGATGACATATGTTTTGATCAATGGTTTGAAAGATATGGAGCTGTAAAATTTGGCCGAAAATTCGGTTCATAAGGACTTGGACTGAATTGGCAAGTGTTGATCTTCCATGGGTTTGACCCAATTTTGACCATGAATTTGAACAATCAAACATTGTTTTCATGGATCAAACTCACAACCATGGTAACCTATATACTTTGCACTATAAGTTTTTTATAGATAGATTTCCAAGTGTTTAGGTAAAATCAATTATTAAGGGCCTCTCAAAAAGGATGAAAATCAATTTCACCTAAGCATGTCATATAAGTAAAAATAGTTCAAATTTGAATTTTGAATTTCAGTTTGAACTTGCAACACTCAAAGGAGTTCATAATCATGCAATCCACATTCTAAGCAACATTTTGACATAATTTTCATATTTGATTATTTTTGTTCATGAAAGTTGACTAAGTCAACATACACGCATATGCACAAACATCCATGAGATGAAAATAATGCATACCATGATTATGCATTATTTGTGTTCATCAAGTTGTTTAAACATTAATGTGACACCAGGAGTATCACATTTGGATATCATCCTTGGGACTTATAGGCATGTTTGGATTGAAGCCCTTGCCTGCCCGACCAAAAAATTGGCGTTGACTCAGCCCGTTGGCCGGTGTTTGGATGGAGGCCAGCTTTTGGCGAGCCCATGCTAACGCTGCAGATGGCAGTTGGTTTTTTTTGTCAATGACGGGCGAGGCGGCGAAAAGCTCCGCCAATTTTTTGGCGAGCCCAGGTTTGGCAGGGCGTATGCGGAAGAAAACCAAACGTGCTCATAATGCCTATAAATATGTACTTGACAAACTAATTAGTCATAATCACTATATTGTCATTCGATCACCAAAATCACAATATAATGGTCTATTGGGCCATTTTCCTTACAATCTCAAGTTTTCAACTTGCATGGAGCCAATCTGCAGAAATTTCTTCTCTCACTTGCGTAGATTAATTCCTTCGAAGGTCAACATGTGTGGCAGCTAATTACAGCAGCTAGACCTTTCTCCTCCTCGTCATGTTTCACATCAAAACATAATTCACCAATTTTAATTGCCAAAGGATTTTTTTGATTATTACTATCTGAAATAATTGAGTCCTTTCCCTTATTAAACATGACATTAGATGTAATATTTTGAGGAGCCATGGGCTCACCGTCCTATCCCCTATAAGCAAAGCTGTCCTCGGCTTTGATATAAACTAGTACTATTTATGATGTATAATAAGTATCATTGATCAATGGTTTGAAAGATATGGAGCAGATTTGACTTCCTACCGCTGCGTTTGTTTACAAGCACCTTCCCTCCACGTTTTCAGCATCAACCTGCTACCTGTACGCGTGTCTGCTGTCTCTCTCCATTTTGTATTTTCCAATCCGTGCTTCCCCAGTTCCCCTAGTTTGTTCCAATACTAGTGATTGGCACGCACCCATGCGCGCATAATGGTTTATTGTTATATTTTGTATTGTATAAGAAATCATAGGGGAAAATTTTGCATTGCATAGCAACTCCAGCAATACACTCTAAATAAGCTCTCTATTTTTTAATAGGGGGATGCACCTATTTTTAGGGGTTTGAATTTTCTTCTAACTACAGCAATACCCTATAAACCACCCTCTGCTTTTCATTGGCCTATCTATTAGAGCAACTCCAGCAGGCCCTCTAAATAGGGCCCTACTCTGACTTTAGAGGGGATAAAAAATGAACTCTACCAGACCCTCTATTTTGGCTCCTAAAATAGTGAGCCCTCCAAGTCTCCTCCCACACCCCATAGGCCTAGGGGGTCTCTAGGGGGCGGCCCTCTATTCCAAATTAGAAACTAACAAGAGGACCAATAAAAATTAGAGGGTTATTTAGAGGGTATTGGTGGAGTTAGAGGAAAAATCAAGTCCCTAGAAAATTGAGGCAGCCCCTATTGAAAGAAATAGAGAACTTGTTTAGAGAGTATTGCTAGAGTTGCTCTTAGCATCTACTTTGGGATAGAGGCCTCTCTAGTGTGGAAGGTGATTTGGAGGGCTCCCTATTTTTAGGGCCGAAGTAGAGTCTACTGGAGTTTGTTTTTTTTATCCCCGACCTCTAAATTTTGGAGTAGAGCCTTATTTAGAGGGTCTCCTGGAGTTGTTGTAAGAAATTTTAGGCGAAAAATATACCAATACGAGGGGAACAAATCAGAGGAGTTAGCGAGGAAATTCTAGAGCCTTTCCACTAGCGTCATCCCAACTACAGCAATACCCTCTACTTTTCATTAACCCATATGTTAGTATCTACTTTGGGCTAGAGGGCTCCATAGTGTGGGAGGGGATTTGGAAGGCTCCCCATTTTTAGGGCGAAGTAGTGGGCTCTTCTGAAGTTTGCTTTTTGATCACCGACCTCTAAATATTATGTAGATACTTATTTAGATAGTCTGTTTGAGTTGCTCTAAGAAATTTTAGGGGAAAAAGATACCAATACGAAAGAAACAAAACATATAACAGGAGTCAGCCAAACAATTCTAGAGTCTACCCACCAGCACCCCGGTAACACGTGCCCATCAAACCACTGAAGCCAAACGAGCCACAAGATTAAAATCGAACGAACCACGTAATTTATATCAACGTGGACCCTGCGGTTGGGCTTGGAGGCCGCCTCGATTGACAAGAAGAATTCAAGAGCTTTCCCTTTTCAATGATAAGTACCATTAATTTTATACTTGGATTGCATGGCAGCAACCATGATACTCCTTGCAATAGCTTTCAAAGGCTATTGGAGACACTACTACAGAAACCATTTTTCAAGTCAGTATTTTCACAGCATTTTTTGCCCATCGCTGGGAAAACAAAAACCGGCTGTGAAAGTGGACTTTCACAGCTGGTTTTTTAACTGAACCGGCTGTGAGAATCGAGACCTTTTCACAGCCGGTCTGGCTAAAAAACCGACTGTGAAAATCCACTTTCACAGCCAGTTTTTGGCCTGACAAAAGTTGAATTTTGCAGGTACTTTTCACAGCCGGTTTTTTAGAAGAACTGGCTGTGATAATTCATTTTCAAAGCCGGTTTTATCAGCCGGCTCTGTAAAGACATTATCACAGCCGATTTTTCTAAAAAACCGGCTGTGAAAAGGGCGCAACCATATATGGTGCTGCCTCCCCTCCCCTCCTTCCCCAACCCGACACAAACACCATTTTCACCATTGTTACGGCCACTTTTTCGAATTTTGCTCAAAGAGACTCCATTTTTGAAGGATATACCTCACAAACTTAGCAAAAGGTTAGTCTCTAGCTATACCTCATTTCCACCAATGCATTTGTGGTTTGATTTTTAATTTTTTGATGAATTTTATGGAGAGGGTGTTCATCAATTTAGAGGCCATTTCTCACCAAATTTTTCGTGTAGGAGGCCGAATTTGGATGGTTTCACACCTCCACCATGGTTAAAGGTTGGTATGTGGACATAATTATAGTAGGTTGTTAATTTGATTGGTTAGATTTTGGTAAACTAGGGATGAGAATGAATAAGTGGTTGTTCTTTCATTATTATAGAGGTATTTCTCACCTATTGATTCATGGAGGAGATCGAGTTTTGAAGGTTGCACAGGTTCAGAGTGGTTATTTGATGGGTATGTACGCCCTATGTTTGATGGTTGATTTATTTGCTTGGTTAGATTTTATCAAATTTGAGTTGAATTTGTTGAATTGGCTTACATGCATGGTGCTAAATTCTAAAGGTTGAACATCAATCGCTTGTTTCAAGGTTAGTATCTATCCATACTTAATTTTGCAAGCATTTTTTGTTGCATGTCATAAATTAGCTATTTGTTTAGGGGCCAATAAATGTTTAAATGACTTTGGTCACAGTTGTTCAAGGCTACATTCATGAAACTTTTTAGGGCCTTTTAATTCAATTAAAAAAATTGTTCTATTGTAATTCACAGATGGATAGAGGATGGATGTATGATTCTTTGGGTAGAGGTAATAATTTTGTTAAAGGAGTTCAGTCTTTTATAGATATTGCCAAGGCATTTATCATCAGTCATCCAAGGGAAGGGGGGTATGTTTCATGCCCATGCGTTGATTGCATGAATCAGAAGTAGTTCACAAACATCGAGCAGATCCGATGCCATTTGCTAACTAGGGGTTTCAAGCCAGATTATATGATTTGAAATAAGCATGGGGAGAGTGGTCAGAATGACACTGATGGAGCCTCTACAACCGCGCGGAAACAAAAAGCTCAAACAGTGCGGAAACTGTGCAGGAAATAGAGCAGGAAACGGTGCAAGAAACAGAGCAAGAAACTGGCAGTGCAACCATTCATGAGACTTTAGCTTCAGAAGCTATGTTGGATGGCCTAGATAGAATGATACATGATGGGGAGCTGGAATTCCTTGATGACAAAAATCTGAAAAAGTTGGAGAAAATGGGAAAGGATGCCAAGACACCATTATACGAAGGGTGTACCATATCTGAATTGGACTCAATATATGTATTATTTGTGCTGTGAAATATATTGCAATATTGTGCTTGTTGCAGATTATATATTTATTATTTTTAATAGAAAATTGTTATTACAGCCGGTTTAAACCGGCTATGAAAATACACAAAAATCGGCTGTAAAAAGAGGCATCACAGCCGGTTTTTTGTCACCATAAATCGGCTGTGATAATGCGCAATCACAGCCGGTTTTTTGACAAAAACCAGCTGTGATAATAAAGAATCACAGCCGGTTTTGTTGTGAAAAAACCGGCTGTGATTGCTCATTTTCACAGCCGGTTTTAACCAACAAAAACCGGCTGTGATTCTTTATTATCACATCTGGTTTTTATATAAAAAACCGACTATGAGACCTGCTGACGCAGCGGATTTTAGAGAACCAAAACCGGATGTAATACAGATTTTCACAGCCGGTTCATTACATAAACCGGCTGTGAAAATGAATTTTCACAGCCGGTTAAAAACCGACTGTGAAAAAGAGATTATCAGCGCCACTTAATTAGCGCCACTTTTCAAAACCGGCTGTGATGTGGGCAACCGAACCGCCTGTGATGCTTTTGCTGTAGTAGTGAGAAAAGATGGTCATGTCATCTTCTGTTGTATTATTAGCCATTTCAGAATAAACATCAGCAATTACTAATTTTCTAACATCAGGCAGGAGATCCTTCGTAATAATTTCAGGAACAACAGATGTCATCATTGGAATATCTTGAGTGGGAACAGATGGTACTTTTCACAACGGCAGTGACACTAGGAGTAACATTTGGAGCAGAAGTGACACTAGCAGTAACTGTTGGTGCAGAAACACATCATTCTCTCCCCTGAAAATAAAGCGGTCCTCAGCTTTGGTGTATTTTGAGAACTATCTTTCCTATGTTTCACGGTAGCAAAAACTTCAGATCAAAAGTACTCTCCGGCATTGGTTTCAGCACATGATGAACTCCCTTGTGCATAAATAAATAATTTTTGGAACAACCACCATATGTATATAGCATCAAGATAAAACTGCCAATGAAAAGTAATGACGCAGCATGAAGATTTTTGGTTTAACACGCCATTAAGCAACATAGTCCATAAGGTATTTAAAATTCTTGTGCACCTATTTTTGAAGCTTTGAGGGCTCTCAATGGCCTGCATGGGGTAGCGGGGTTCGAACCCCCACGCGGCGCTGGATCTGCCCGGCCCATCTCAGTGAAGTCAATATCGATTCTTCTTTTTTATACATTATTATTATAGTTTTTTATGAGGGGATTTTTTTTATACATTATCCCCACTTTGATGATAGGAACTCCAGCTATGCAAGGAATCTTGTAAGGCCAATCCCAGTGGTAGGTTTCGTGTTGATGTTTCCAAAATAGCCACATAAGCAACAAAGTAATGAAATGATGTTTGAAACTACCCTTTCAATGGATAATTTCATGTTGTGGTTTCATAGGCACCCCATCACATTTAATTCCATGACTCAATAAGAGTTGGTATGCATGCATACATAGTTTCATTTAGATGAAACTGATTTATTCTCTCTCTTCATAAATTTGATGCCATGTCATCAGAAAATCTTACGTGGCATGCTAATTAATGTGCATGAAACACCTATGAAACTCCCACTGGGAATAGCCTAAGTATTAATTCATAAAATATCTATACCAACTCTCGGCCTCAATGTTTTGGTGAAGCGTGTAATTCAACCTGGCCTCGTCACTTGATGTGTGCGCCTCAGCAACAACTGCTTACTTATCAGTTTTCCTTGCCTGGCCACTCCGGGCGTCAACGACCAAGGGAAGCCTAGCTTGCGGCTTCCATTCCTTTCAAAAAAAAAGCTTGTGGCTTCCATCTTCTTCCAGGTCAGTGATCGATCGATTCCTACGCATTTACTGCTGTTTGCTGTGAATCTGGTTCTTGATCGATGCTAAAGTATCGTATATGAATCTGTTCCCTGATGATTCCATCCTACACGCGTATGTTTTCAACTTTACCGCCACCTGGTGACCATATTCTGTATCGGTCGATTTCTACTCTCGAGTATGACTATGGAATTACCAGAAAGGTTCATTACTGACAAACCACCTGATCTGTGTTGATAATTTCCGCACAGATCTTACCACCTGTTGGTGAGCCTGTGCATGGGTGGGTTTCGATGGGTTACACGTTTCTTTTTTTGACCCACCCATGAATGGATCGATTAGCTGAGTCAAGCTGAAACAAATCCTCTATCTCCGTGACTCCAACTTCCTGGAGAGGTTGCCCCGTACGGCCGAACCCATTGGCGTCGTCCGTCGTGCCCCACGCCATGTCTCGATCGAGGCTGGATGCCTCTTCATTCCTGGCAGTGGAGCAGGCCGCTCATCTGACGGCGGCCCAACGGAAACAGGTCCCGGCGGCATGAAGCCACATCGGCAGCGGCTTTCACCTCCTGAAGCAATCCCCTTCCCTTGCCATCCGTCAATTCACAGCACACGGGCCACCTGCGGCAACACCCTCCGCGTCGTCTTCGGGGCGACTGCGCCCAACCACCAGAGCCACCCCACGTCCAACACCTCCGGCCGCCGCCGCTGCCGGCCGGCGAGCAGCGGCGGCTGCGCCGAAGTCGGCAGCCGCTCGCAGCTCCCTTCTTCCACTCACTCCTTTCTTTCTCCCATTTTTTCTGCAACTTGAGATCTGTTGTGTGGCCATGCTTCTGAACTCCAAGGTCTCACTAATGGTTAGATCCACCCCCGTGGGGTCCGGATCCGGTCTTGGTGCAGCTTGCCTTGGGGTTCACGTACGTGCCCATCTTGGTGGCCATCCTCGACTTCATTTCCGGCGGCTGCCATGGCCCATGGCTATGGCGGCTACCGGCGACGGCTTCTTGGCCCCTTGGGCCACCTGCGGCATGGTCTGGCTTCACCAAGGTCAGACGTGTTGTTCCCCCCGGCCGCAGGCGCAGCTCCGCTCAGATCGGCGCGGGGGCGTCGCGGCACCCATGGCGTCGCGTCGCAGCGGGCAGGGAAACTAAAGGCTGGCCGGACAGGCCACGGCGAGCAGCACTGCGGCCGTGCTGGCCAATACACGCTCACCCATGTCCCATCCCCTTCCCATCTACCCCTGTTCTGTTTCCCATCTCGTTTCCGCACTTTTCCGTTTCGTTTCCATAGAGCTGAAAATATGGATCAAATATAGAAATATAAACGGATGTAAACGGGATTTTTTCCGTCCGTTTTCAACGCTAATCGAGGCTGGATGCCTCTTCATTCCTGGCAGTGGAGCAGGCCGCTCATCTGACGGCGGCCCAACGGAAACAGGTCCCGGCGGCATGAAGCCACATCGGCAGCGGCTTTCACCTCCTGAAGCAATCCCCTTCCCTTGCCATCCGTCAATTCACAGCACACATCAACCACCAAGGCTGTACGACAGACAGCGGTGTCAACCTTGGCGGCTCGACGTGACATCTCCAACCACCGATTGTGGCCCCAGCCCTCGTCCTCGCGCGTACGTCTCTCTCCGCCTCTCGCAATCGCCGAGTATTAAGCAACGCTTCAAGGCGCACTACTAAAAAAACAATTTTTAGGGTGAGTAAAATAGTATTTGTAGGGGCGGACGCGCCATCCGCTCCTAGTTTTTGCAGCTAAAAATATGCCATTTGTAAGAGCGGGTGGAGACCCGCCCCTAAAAATCGATTTGTAGGGACGGACCAATCATTCGTACGTGCTGGTGGAGACCCGCCCCTAAAAATCGATTTGTAGGGATGGGTCCGAACCCGCCCCTAAAAATGACAGCTCCTGAAAATCGATTTTGACCATTCAAAAATATTTAAATAATAAAAAATAACTGGAAAAAATAAAAAAATCTCGGACCTAGGAAGCCACCGTGCAGCCAACAGGCAAGTTGCACAATTTTTTTACACTCATGCAGTTTACAATATTCAAACCCACGACCTCCAGCCTCGCGCGGGCCTCCCCTACCATCACGCCACAGAGTTGGTCATGACTCTTTGAGGTATGCTGTTCTTTTATATTAACTTCGAAAAGGATTTTTAAGGGCGCGCCCCTATAAATTTCCTGGAGCGGGTGACGCCATCACCCGCCCCTACAATTATTTTTTTGTGTTTGTTTTCTATTTTTTTTCAAAATATAGACATATATGTATATATACTCACACGAAATATAATTCACATTTCTTGAGTGTTCTTTCAGATGGTCAAAACACCACAACTCAATAGATATGTCCAAATTGTATTCATATTCACATATACTTACACATTCATACTATGGAGTCTAACACCTAATTAGTCCAACCAATGCCTAAACGATCTTGTGACCCTAAACAATCTTAAATGAAAAAATTATGAACTACAAAGTTTTAGATCTCGTTGAGCACTACAACTTTTATATAGAGCTTCTCAGCATCCGAGGTTGTTTAAAAAAAATAAAAAAATTCTTGATTTCAAAATTGGAGAACTTATAATGATTTTTTTTACTACTAAATGTTGTCAAATGAAAAATTTGTCAACTATAAAGTTTTAGGTTTCGTCGAGCTCTATAATTTTGATATAAAGTTTGTCTTCATCCGAGATCATATAAAAAAGTTATAAATTTATTTGTGTATAATTATTTTGAGGGGCGGGTCATGGCATCACCCACCCCTAAAAATCATTTTCAAGAGCAGGTGATGCCATCACCCGCCCCTAAAAACGGCTTGTATTTTCAGTGGCGGGTGATGGCAGCACCCGCCCCCAAAATGATGATTTACAGGGGCGGGTGACGCCATCACCTGCCCCAAAAAATGGAAGCGATTTTTAGGGGTGGGTGATGGCATCACCCACCTCTAAAAAGCTATTTATAGGGGCGGGCTGCTTGCTACAGTGCAGCCCTCCTATAATAGGAGCGGGTGAGCTTTTGACCCGCACTTAAAAAGAAAAGGTGCCACTCTGAAAAATCGTTTCTGTAATAGTAGCAGCAATGGGAGGAGTTAGGAATTTGTAGTTTGGATGTAAGCCCTTAACGCTCACAGGCTCAAGATAATTCGATGAATTGCACTTGCTATTTCATGTTTAATTTATGAATGGCATCAAATCAATACTGCCTGTTCATTGAAGTTGACCATTAAATTCATAGAGCCATAGAATGTAGCCATTGCCTATTTCTAGATACGTTTACATGGCCCCGGTTGGGAAGCCCAGCCCTAAAAATATGTTTTGACCGGCGCCGGGAATTCTTTCTGACGTAGTGACAATGACTCGAAGAAATCAAGACGAATTGGCAATAGTTGTTGTGGAGTAACTAACTAATATTAGAAGATCGGTACCTACAGAAGAAAATGTTGAGATCAACATGGACAATAAATATATGAGTGATCCATAACACATTTACAAGTTGTTTGATATGATAGTTTTTTGTATGCATTTATTGTTTACCGATATTAATTTTAAAGGGGCTCCGGCCTTTTTCCCGCCCCAGGCCCATAGTTAAAACTTTAGGACCGGCCTCGAGTCTGATCTTGGTGCAGCCCTTGCGCTTGGATAGGCACCATAGCCCTAGAGGGAGGTAAAGCTGGGGCAGGAGATGCTCTGGTTGAGGGAGCATGGGAGGGGCAGGAGGAGAAGAGCCGAGGGTAGGGTAGGAGATTAAGAGCGCGATTCACTGATGCTAGGGCGGCACGATGCGAGCCGACACCCACCCCTCTTTCCCGCGCCTTTTTCCCCATCGTGCATGAAACGTAGCCGGATTCTCATTTCAGAGAATCCGACTCCTGTACCATTGCGATGGTCCCAGAGTCAACAGCTATCACGAACAAGGGCAGACGGGAGCTGGGCCGGGTCTCACGTGAACAGAAGCATGCATAGCATGAGCGGTGGCTGGGCTTCAGCTGTCCTGCAGGCCGAGCTAGCAAGCCTGCTTTGATTGGTCAAGGTGAGCTGGCCTTCACGGAAGATGAAAGAAAAAGAATGAGAGAGAAGCTTGGGCTGGTAGTTTAGCAAGCCTGTTAGATGGCTGGGCCGCTGGGGTTGGCAGGCTTGGTTAGCAGGTTGGGCCTCTAGGTTAGCTAGGGGAGTTAGCAAGCTTGTTATATGGGTTAGGGGATTAGGGCCCAAATTAGATAGGGAAATTAATAATTAGCTTTAGATTTATATTTGAATTTAGAATTCGAATATAAATCACACTCAAACAACCAAACCAAAACCAAAGAACTCCAAATCAAACTAACATGAGATGTTGTCCTTATTTAAAATAATTGCATCAAATTTGATTACTAGGAAATTTTGGGGAGGTTCACATGAAGACAATCTTAGGCGTTTTTACGACAACGCAAAGCAAAGCACGAAATTTTTTGAAATCCACATTTTCGCATTCAGAAACATTCTAGAAAAAAGGATATTACAGTGTAGGCAAAGACAAGACTATGACATTGTATTTTAATTTGAAATAAAATCCGTATTTTCTAAACCAAGCATCCAAATGAAATTCTAATTTCACCATTGTGTTTTTCAAAACAAGACCACACTTGAGTATATTTAAATGATACTTTCTCAGGAATACTTTTTTATGAAAGTGGAATAATTACTTCATCTCGGAACATTACTCGAGTGGGAACAAGAAAATGTACAATTGCAACAAGTCATCCAAACTCTCAGAATAAAACATTGTTCAAGTGGAAACATTTACACGTGGAACAAGTACGTAAACTGGAGGAACAAAACATTGCAAAAATAGAAAAAAAATATAAATTTGGAACAATTCATGCAAATCATAGAACAATAACATTGCTCAGTGGAACAAAAAAATTACATACTTGGAACAAATAATAGAAGATCGTAGAACAAAAATATGTATACATAGAATAAATCGTGAAATCTTGTGGAACAAAGCATCCAAGTTCATGGAACAAAATACTTTACACCAAGAACAAGTTATACAAACATACAGAACAAAATCTATATTGGTTGAACGAACAATGGACCAAAACAACACTCAGGCTGTATTATTGAGTTTGGGAAAGAAGAATATGGCCCATGATAAGTCCATATATATATATTTTGACTAAAAATTAAGAAAGAATAGAGGGTGGGCTGCAGAAGGTTTCCCACCGCTCGGGCGGAAGATAATATTTCGGGGGATGGATGGAAGACTTCGTATATAACAATCAAGTCTTCCTTCCATTTTGAAGATGTCAGATCACGTGGACTTTGTTACCGTTTCAACGATTAGGACACTATGTCGCTATAATATAGCATGGCGCATTGTCCCAGCTGGAGACGGCTGGCAGCTAATACCCATGACTTGATCGATAGATATACAATATGTAAGGTCTTCTTCTCAGCTGGCAGCATCACATGCATCACGCTTAGCTAGTGAGCAGCGTATATTTGTTTGAAACATTGACATTTAAGCTGTAATAATTAGAGGTGTCCTCGCTACAAGCCACATGCTTAGCTGGGAATCAAGCTAGGGACTAATGCTTGATTAGTCAGTGCCTTGAATTTCTTTAGGGCTTGTTTGTCGAGATTGTGGAAGCTGTGGGATTGTCAAAAGCTGACTTGTTTAGTCGGCTAGGGCTTGAAAAAAAAAGGAATAGATAGCTTGTGGGATTGTAAAAGCTTTGTTTGGAGCTTTTAAAATCTATAGTCCATAATATCTAGCTAATCCACAAAAGGTCTTAGACGCGGTTCGATTCGACATTCTTGTTTCGATCGGTGGATGCACGACTGGCATCTTGTGTACTGGAAGACTTGATCTCACAGTCATCAACATGATTTGATACCACACGCAGCTTGGTTATTACGTGCATCTGACTTTGGTTGGTGTTAGATTCCAAGAGTCATGGCAGGATTAATCTAGCTGTTCTCGTGGCAACACATAAATTTCATCCTGGAATAATAAAGCCTTCTAGTACTGTATAATATAATGCCCATGCAATTGGCTTTTGACATTGCAAGTGGGAGTTTTAGAACTTCGACTGCTTAGATGGACTTTGACATATATGCATCTAACGTGATCATAGGCTGGATGACACAGCTGTAGCGTAAAGTCTATCCTGTTTGGAATCGTGAAGTAGGTCTAGATTCGTGCCTAGTCAACTGTTCTTGCGCACACTTCACGTGACAATCCTTCTTTCCTGTTTACTGCACCTTATAGGGGTGCCCACTCCCTTGTTATGTACTGTAGTTAGTAGTCTCCTGAATCTAGCCCCATCGCATTCCTGAGGTCCTTCCTGTTTAACTCCCGTGTTATTATTCAGTAAGCATTGTTGAGCATCGAGTGCTAGATTGCTCAATACACATATATATATATATATATATATGATCCATGGTCATTCTTCTTTTTCATGTATTCTCTTGCAGAAATGGATGATGAAGCCATACAACTTAAAAAATTGGAGCACAGATTGATTGGTGGCGATGCAACTGTGGAACCTGTTATGCTATTGTTTGATGTTTTAAAAAGAATCACAAATGATTTCCATGAAGTGATTGGTGAAGGAGGCTTTGGAGTTGTTTATAAGGTATAATTTCTTTTTTATGATTAATTAACTGTCAATATTTCTTTAGGAAACTTTCAACGTTTCCTAGCGTGGTTGAATGTTCATGTCAATGCTAACATGTTAAACAGGGAGTTGTTGGAAACAGGGAGGTGGCTGTCAAGAAGCTCCTCAGAACAGATGAGTTCTCTGAGAAGCAATTCCAGGATGAGGTTACATGTTTGACAAGGGTACAGCACAAAAATATTGTGAAATTTTTAGGCTATTGCTCCACCACTCATCAAAAACTGGTCCCATTACGAGGAGGATATGTTTGGGCAGACGTCCGACAGAGGTTTCTTTGCTTCGAATACGTACCAAATAAAAGCCTTCACGCACTACCAGAAAACGCTCTATCCATCCACTCTCATAGATACCGGTTACTAAAGACCCGGTACCAATGTGAGCATTGGTACCGGGTCCAATCCCCAATAATTCTGCGCGCTCATTGGTACCGGGTGGTGGCACCACCCGGTACCTATGAGGAAACATTGGTACCGGGTGGTGTCACCACCCGGTACCAATGAGCCTCGGGGCCTTTGGTACCGGTTGGTGACACCAACCGGTACCAAAGGGGCCCCCTTTGGTACCGGGTGGTGCCACCACCCGGTACCAAAGTGGCCCTGCGTATAAAGGGCCTTCTTCCTCCCCCAGCCCGAGCCATGGCTCATTTCTTCATCCTCCATTGAGCTCGGGTTGGGGGAGCTCATGCCCGATTTTTTCATAACTTTTGGAGATTTTGCAAACCAAGTCCGCTAGAAGGTTAGCAACTTCATCCTCTCTTTTTTGACGTTTAGTATGGTCTATTTCATGCTCTATGTTTTGAGTAATTTGTGTTTTGTGGAATGGATTGAAATAAGAGATTTTAGATTGAATCTTCATTTTTATTATGAATTTGTAATAGAGAATCAATATATAGTTAGTTGTTGCATGTGTGGAGATGATGCACAAATTTTTAGACATTGTTTAGATTTTTGGATTATTTGTAGAAATTTTAAATGATTTTCATATTTATGCTTATTATGATTTTTAGATATTATAAATG